>PVJC01003483.1:0-69775 GCA_004026665.1 Murina feae
CATCAGCCACCACCTGCCCAGCCCACTCTGCTGCCCGCTGGTTTCCATGATTCACCCGCTGCTCTCTCCGAGGCTCCCGGCCGCCATCTTGCCTGGGCTAATTTGCATACAGCCACTCTGATTGGCTGGTGGGCGTGGCTTACCCTGTCTCGGAGAAACGGTTAATTTTACTATTTCGCTTTTATTAGTTTAGATAATTGACATGAAAGACTGTTTAAGTTTAAGGTGTACAAAGTAATGCTTTGATACATGCATATCTTGTAAAATGATCACCACGATAAGGTTAGTTAATATATCCATCACCTCATATAATTACCCTTTTCCCACTCTGTTGTGAGAACTGTTTAAATGACCTCCAAATGCAGTGCCTCAAAGGGAATTCCTATTTCAGTTTGCCCTGCCAGAAAAAAACTGAGGTTCTCTTAAACAACAGCGGCAACACACTGGTATGAAGTTTGTCTCCTAAGTCACGGGTCCTATGAATCTTTGAACTGGGAAGATTTCCTCCTTTTCTTGGCAGAGTGAAGAGGGAGAAGGAATTAGAAAGCTGAGTTCCAGCCTTAGGCAGTTTGGCTCAGTGGATAGAGCATCAACCTGGGGACTGAAAGGTCCTGGGCTCATTTCTGGTCAAGGGCACATGCCTGGTTTGTGGGCTAGATCCCCACTGGGAGGTGTGCAGGAGGCAGCTGATCAATGATTCTCTGTCATTGTTGATGTTTCTCTCTCTCTCTCTCTCTCTCTCTCTCTCTCTCTCTCTCTCTCCCTTCTTCTCTGAAATCAGTCAAGATATACATATCTCGGCACATCTCAGTATGGTGTGCAGGACTTGTTGCAAGTGTTGGATTCCACCCACATCCTTATTCTAAAATTTCCTTCCTCTGATTTCACTATTTATTTATTTTCAGCTGTGGTGTGTGTGTGTGTGTGTACTCTCAGAACACTTTAAATGAGTCAAGTTATAAATAAAGAAATCACCATCTCTGAATGTTTATAGCTTTAATGCTATTAAATAGGGGAGAAAATTTGAGGGTTGAATTAAGTGGTGTGGGAAGAATGGGGTGAGGACAGAGGGGTGAATTCTCAGGCAGGTTCAGAACCAGGATGGAATTTCAGGGCTAGCAATGGCCAGAAGCCAGGTGGTCCTTGAAGTGGGCACCCAGGGAAGGGAGATTTACCTCTGCTTGGTGTTCATTAAGACTTTTAGTAGGAATAAGGGATAATCTCCTCTTTCCCTTATTTTTTCTTTTTAAATAGGTAATAAGTGACCACTGTATAACTATTAGAAAATATAGATAATGAAATGAAAAATAAAATCTGTAATCCCACCACCTACTGTTGGCATTTTATGTAGATTGTGTACACTTTTTTCTTTGGTTCTACTAATTATTGTTGGGTGTTTTTTTAGTACTACATATCACTTCCTGATTTTGTTTCACTTTTATTTGCCCAGAATGTTTGTCTATTCCTTTATTTAATATTTATTTCATTGTTTTTTTTTCTGGTTATAGCAATACTTGTCCCAAGCCCACAACCAGGGCTTGTGCCCTAAACAGGAATGGAATTGTGACCTGGTTCATAGGACGATGCTCAACCACCGAACCATGCTGGCTGGGCAAGAAAATCACTTTTGAGTTGCTTGTTTTTACTCCTAATTCCATAAATCTAACTAATATACCTTTGCCTGTTTCTTATTTGTCAATGCTAAGTGACTCATCAACCTTAAGCATATCTACTGATTCACCATTTTGAAAAATTATAAATTTCACTCACTTTCTACCCTTTTTTCTGCCTCCTTCCTTTTTCCAATTTTCTTGTTTGTTGTTTATTTAGTTGTTTTGTCTGCTACTTTTAAACTCTAAATAATATATCTCTATGATTTATTGATTCATCTATTTAGACAGTATCTTGACTCTTCATATCATATAAAAAACTTGATACCTCTCCTTTCCCTCCATCTCTTCTCCCCTTCAGTTCTCAACTTCCGTTGTTGTACCATTATTTTTCCATTGTTCAGGTTTATGACATGAGTTTAAGTCTTACACATGTTTATATTGATTCCTAAATTTTAATATCCATAAATGCTATTTATGATATTGGCTGATATGTATATTATTGACTTAGGAGTCATTTGGTGGGACAGTATCCATATAGGAAGACAAGTAATCATCTCAAACCTGTGCTTCTCAAAGGAGAATGTTGCAAAAGCTCCTTCAAATTATGTCATCTATAATTTCCTTTATATTTAGCTTAGTCATTTAATATATAGCTTTTTCTTTATACTAGAGTTTCTAATTGACATTTTCTTTTGTTATTTATAGAAATATTTGCCTTAAAAACACATTTTTGAGGTGATAATTTTTTTTTATTTTTTCCATCACCATTTATCCCCGCTATGCCCTCTTTCTCCTCCATCGAGGTGGTACATTTTAAACAGGTGTTTCCTAGGACTGCTGCACATTTTGTTTTCCTTTTATTGAACTCTAGGAGTTTTTATTCTTTTAGTTTTTTTTTTCTTTAAAAAATTAACATACAGTAAAATGACGTCCTTCTCTTTTTTTGTGTGTGTGGTTCTATAAGTTTTAACACATGTATGGATCCATGTTATCACCACCATAATCAGGGTACAAAACAGTTCTATCAGCCCCCGAACTCTTTGGTGCTGCTGCCTTTATAGTCCCGCTTGCCCCCCACAACTCTTACACTGGCAACTACTGATCTCATTTACTTAGCAGCTGTATTCATAATCACTGGAAGCTTTTTGTGATTATGATGAAAGCTGCTACAAAATTGTTGTACAGATTTTTGTGTAAATGTTAACTTTTTATTTATCTAGGTTAAATATCTAGGCGTAGGATTGGTGTGCCATCTGATGTTTTAGTTTAATTTTATAAGAAACTGTCAGTGTTGTCTAAAGTGCTATCCTATTGCATTCTCACTAGGAATGTATGAGAGTTGCTTCACATTCTTGCCAGCATTCAGTATTGTTAATTTATTATTATTACTACTTTTAGCCATTCTAATAAATCTGTAGTAGTCTCCCATTGTGCATTAAGTAGCATCGCCCTAATGGCTAATGATGCTGACCATCTTTTCCTGTGCTATTTGTCAACCACATAGCCTCTTGATGAAGTGTCTGTTCATGTAATTTATTGGTATTTTTATTCAGTTGTCTTTGAGAGTTCTTTATATAATTTAGATTTGTAAACATTTCCCTCAGTCTTTTGTATTTTTTTATCCTCTTAACTGTGTCTTTCATAGGACAAAGGTTTTCAAAATTCTTATAGAGTCTAATTTATCTTTTTATTAATGGCTTGAGTTTTTGATATCATATCTAAGAACTTTTTTTGACTAAATCTAATCCATGAATATGATATGATTCTCCATTTATTAACATCATGTTTGATTTCTTCCATCAGTGTTTTGCTGATTCCAGCATACAGATTCTATACATGTTTCATTAGACTAAAGCAGATTAAACCATAAAATGAATCCATAGAAAGTCTATAACTCAATGGAGTTTAGTACATTCACAATACTGTGCAATGATTGCCACAATCTTATGTTTTAATCCTTTCATCATCCCAAAAGAAATACTGTGCAGAGTCACTCCATAGTGTTCTTCTTCCTCTTCCTCCAGTCACAGAAAACCATTAATTACTTTTTACCTATTGTGGAGTTTTCATATAAATGGAACCATATGATAAGTGTGTGCTCCTTCTGTCTGGCTTTTTCACTTAGTATAATGTTTTCAAGGTTCATCCATATTATTGCATGCATATAGAAGTCTCAGTTTTATTCTTTACCATTAGCAGGATCAAGATCTCATTTCATCCCTGTCAGATCATTACAACAAAATCCCTTAGTTACTGAGACCAGAAAATACCCCTAGGGACACTAGAGAATCAGCTCAGGTCCTCATCGGTTTGGTTTTTAGTTTTACCTTTGTTTTTGACATCTGGGGATTTCCTTTCGTAGGACCATGGCTGTGCACATAATCAAATATTTGTAATATGTTAGCCAGCATTTGTAAAGAGTTTTTAGTTCAGATTATTGCCAAAAATAAAAGTCAAGTAACTTTCTTTTAATTTTTTTTGAAATAAAATTGCTTTACTAAGGAAACTCAGTTTAGAATGAAAAATAGAAAATCACATAATCTTTATACCAATAATTGCTGTTGGCAAGATCTGTTGATGAATATCTACTGATGAAAATCTACCTAGAGCCAGAGAAACCCACTGACGCATCCTTTGTTGACAAGGAATGGACATTTCACATTCTGCTCACTCATTTCCCCCTTTAAGAATCCCTCACTGTAAAGTCCAGGCTCCTCTGAAGTGTCCCTGCTTTCATACATTCTTTCCTTGAGGGAAAAGCGCTCATCATCTATTAGTTCATGTCTAATAGCCCAAAGTTTTACCACTTGTGAGCAAGATATTATCGATGGCAATGGCAGAAGATGCCCTTTTGGTGGGCATGGAGGCGAACCTCATGGTTCAGATTGTTCAGGTCCCATGGAGTCCAGAGCTATTTCCCCAGATGCTGATATGGCCACTTATGACAGGCTGACTACTGGGCTATGTCTGAAAAAAACCCACAAAACCACAAAAACAATTTATTTAAATAGCCACTGACTTCGGACAATTCCAAGTGCTTCTTAGGGAATGCCCATTTTGGACAAACGCCACCAAACACAGAGCCTCATACTAGTCAGTGATATTTGTGAAAGTCAGCAGATCTAATCAGAGTCACAGTTTCCCAGGCAACAGGTGAAGCCATGGTCCATTTGAAGGCTTGTACTCAGCTGAGATGGCTTTCTCAATAAGGTCATTGGCTACTGCAACTCCTTGGAGGGTCTTCTGCCTGCAACCTACTACTATGAACAGTAAGGTTCATTGGTAAGATGTGAACTGCAGTGCTAGTAGATACCATCTTCAGGTTAAATATGTTCCTTCCATTTTTTGTCCTAAGAATTTCCTTTTTCTGTCATTAAATTTTGATGGATTTTATCAAATGCTTTATCTCTGTGTTAAGATGACCTTATCGCTTTGCTCTCCTTTATTTACCAAATATGCCCTCCTGGAGCAAATTCAACCTTTCCATATGTTGCTATCTTTTCTTTCTTTCTTTTTTTAAAAAAAATATTTTTATTGATTTCAGAGAGGAAGGCAGAGGGAGATAGAAACATGAATGATGAGAGAGAGTCATTGATTGGCTGCCTCTTGCACTCCCCTTACTGGGGTCGAGCTGCAACCTGGGGATGTGCCCTTGATCAGAATTGAGCCCAGGATCCTTCAGTCCAGAGGCCGACGCTCTATCCACTGAGCAAAACCAGCCAGGGCTTGCTACCTTTTTCTATGCATGTCTAACATAGTCCTATTAATTTTATCTAGATTATTTTTGCATCTAAGATCATGAGTGATTTGGCCAAAACAATTGCCTTCTCACACGGTTGTTGATTGGATTAGATATTAAACTTACACTAGTCACATAAAGTCAGTTACAAAAGCTTTTTCTCTGAAAAGATTGTATAAACCTTTTAATTTTGCTAGAGGTTTGTAAATTTTATTAGTCTTATCAAAGAACCAGTTTTTGAGTTTATTGAAATTATTGCTTTTTTCTTTTCTACTTCATGAATTTCTGCTCACTTATTTATAATTTCCTTCCTACTGCTTGTGTTGTTTGTTTGTATTTTATCCTGCTGTTCCTCTTCTGGTATCTTGAATAGGAAGCTTAGCTCATTTATTTTCATTTTTGTCTCCTTTTCTAATGTCTGTATTTAAGACCTTTCCCTGTCAATACTGCACTGGCAGCATCCCCAAAGTTTTGTTGTATAATATTTTTGGTATTGATCCAACAGTTACTGAGAGAGTTATTTTTAAATGTCACATAATTTTAGTGTTTTTATTAATTTCTTGCCATGATTTTGTTCATTTTTGCTTTGTATATTTTGAAGTTCTATTATTATGCACATAAATACTTTGATCTCCTTTATGGAGTAAATATTTATCAACAAATAATGGCTTCTCAGGTGGCTTTATCATGGAAAAATACCAACTGTTTAAAGAACTGCTACCAATTCTTCACAAACTCTTCCAAGAAATAAGAGGAGGGAATACATCTCCACTCATTTATTAGACCAGTAGTAGTTTACCATTATCTCCTCAGCAGTAGCTAAATTTCAACTTAGCATATAGTTCTATTTTTACACACACACACACACACATACACACACACACATGACAACACAATAACTTCTATGTTTGCCTTTCTTTTTCTTTTTAAAGATTTTTTAAAATTTATTTTTAGAGAGAGAGGAAAGGAGAGGAAAGAGAGAGAGAGAGAAATATCAATGTGAGAGAGAAACACCATTGGCTGCCTCCTGTACACCCTCTACTGGGGGGTCAAGCCCACTACCAGGGCCTGTGCCTTGACTGGAATAGAACCTGAGACCTCTAGTTGCAAGGGACAGTGCCCAAGCAACTGAGCCACACCAGCCAGCACCACTTACATATTTTATTTCTAGAGTTCTACTTGGTGTTATTTCAAACACACACATTTTGATAGTCTTTTGTTCATTCATCATACTTTCAATATTTATTTTCCCATAAATGTTTATAAAATATATTATCTATCTAATCTCCAATAATTATAATATTCTCTATCTTTAAATATATTCTGCAGTTTGATTTTTGCTCATGGAAGCACTCTTCTTGGGCTTCATGTATTTTGATTGTAAATACATGTTCTTCAACCATGCACTTAAACATTTTTCTAAAATAATATTGTATCTTACATTTTATATATTCTGTATTAGTAAGGTTTATCTAAATATTTCATCTTAAGTATTTCCAGAAACAGAAATCCAATTATCCTTTTATCTAAATTTCTTATTATTTTGTTTTAAGTATATCTCTTATTAAACATAATTGTTTGCATTTTGCTTACTAAATATATTTGAGATTTCTTAATGTACAATCTGATATTTCATGTTCTAATTCTGTTATTTTAATACCTCTTTATTTTTCCTTGGCTGCCTTTTGCAATATTGCTGTGGGCTGGCCTGTTCTTTTTGGAAGCTTAATAAGTTTCACACTTATTTTTATTCTGCTGGTGTTTAATTTAAAAACCCATGTTTCTCTAAGTATATTTACTCTCTTTCTGTAAAAGACAAGAGATGCCCTATATTTACCTATACTTCTCTGCCTTAACAACACACTCTAAATTTTCATTGAATAATTTGGCTTTTAAGATGAATAATTTTTATTATATTTTTATATCTTATATGTTAGCTCTTTTAAGAATTATTATTTAAATTTGCATTAAATATTATAATTACATTATATTTGTTTGGACATCTTTTCTAAAATTTTACTCATTTATTTATTCACTACTGCTATTCCTGAGAACACTTTCCAATAAACTAGCTGCATGCAAATCTCCATGTCAGACCTACCCCATCAGGGCTATCTCTAGGGTGTTCAGGATCCTGGGCAAACATTGTTTATATAACAACTTGATGAAAATCAGTATTATAAATCCATGGGACCAGGTGAGGTAGAGTGAAGAGTCAATGAAGATTTAGAACAATGGGTAGAGAAGAGGTACTATGTCTTTATCATCCAATCAGTGTCTGTGAAAACTGTAGTATTCAGGCTCCATTCCTCCCATTCAGATCCAGCCATCATCCTGTCCTGCCTGCTGTTAGTGCTCTATTTATTGTCAAATACACAGTACCTGACTAATTTTCTATGTCTTGCCAGGAGACAAAAAGCTAGTGATTGTTATTATACACAACAACCATGCCTCTTCCGAACCCGTTTGTATGAAAATAATATAGATCTTCTTGACTCTGAAGTTCCCTTTATGCCTTTGTCTAACAGTAGTTATAGTGTTACTTCTGATGCTCCATTATTTAGCCTGCCTGTGAATACTGGTTTCCAAGAACTCTCAAAGGCTGTTACGTGCTTTTAGTTGCCCACAAATGCAAGCCTTCCTCCGCATGTGAAGGAAAACGTGAATAATTCATTTTCTGGTCATGTTAAGTTTATACCTTGAAATTTTGTAGCGTACATGTAGAAATGACACATTTTGCGACCATATCTTCCCTTGAACTATTTAAGCTGTGATCATTACTTCTGATCTCTTTCAATGTTTTCAGCATTCTTGCTGCAAGTAGAGAGGATAGTTGAAGGGCCCATGGGCAAAGCAAGAAGAATGATTCCCCCTCTCCTCCCCGCCCCCCCCCCTCCGCCAAGGAATGTCTGTCCCTCATCCAACACAGTTTAACACTGATCCAGGAACAGACATGGGGTGGAAGGGTCCCTGGCATTGTGGAACAATGGTCTCAAGAGCCCTCAGAAGAGCTTGGCCTGGCTACCCCAGAGGATTGCCTAACACGTGATACACAACCTACTGAGGAGGTAGCATGACCAGGTGGTGGGCACACAGGGTGAATGGTGCCTGCCTCTCTGGTTCTAAAGGTGGAGGCAACATGCTGTGGGATCCAGGGTGGGTGAATGTCAACGCCCTGTCCCTTACAATAGGCCAGAGTCAGTGGTAGCCCAGAGACCTGAACTCATTATGTATCCAACACGAGTGACAGTCATCCAAAACCAGTGTGTCATCACTATTCTGGGGGCTTCAATTTCATGGCATGCTGTGAAAGAAAGACTGCCCTGGCCAGTGGGAATGATCGGCTCATCAGGCCACCCTCCCGGAACCAGGGCCTGGCCCTGAGGCCCAGGGCATGACTGCCAGGGGCCATCACATGAGCATTCTAGGGAGATACTCTCCGAGGTCACCTTGGAGCTACTCTCAGTGATGAGCCCTTCCCGTCCATATCTTGGGCTTCCATTTCTGAGGGGCTTATGGTGTTTGCCACTTGGCACTGGGCACCAGACTGGTTTTTGAACTTTAGCAGAAAAAATTCTACAGAGATAGATGCTATCTCTAGGCAAATATAGTACCTTCTTATAGTACAAGTCCTTGGCCTGGCAGTTGATCTGTGGACCTAAGAATTTAGCGTAAATCCCCATGCTGGTTTTCACATTCAGAACTCCCTCATCCAGCACAGTTTAACACTGATCCAGGAACAGACATGGGGTGGAAGGGTCTGGGCTCTCATGCCCCAAATTGCTGAGAATCTTTTTTTGGAATACAATTCCTTTAAATTCACTTCTATTTTTCATCTAATTCAGGGACATCTTTGATAGCCCACCAACCTCAGATACTCTCAGACTCAGATAGTACCCACAGGGTAAATAATTGCTTGTTGAATGGGAGGGACTGGCCATAGGAAGGATGCCTGGGACTCCATGTAATCTGCTCGCAGGCCTCCTTCTGCCTTGGTGGACTGAATCTTCTCTGGGGAAGAGCCTGCCTGTGCTTTTGGGCCTGCCTCAGGAAACAGTCAGCCTAGTCAGACTCCTCTCTCAGCCCTGCTTGGACCACCTGGCCCTTAGCCCCTTGCAGAGCATCACAGCAGAGGCCCTAATTATGCCTTTGAGCCATTGTCACTGCCCCTGTCTTGTGCTGTGCCTGATTCCCATATTATGACATCCTTTCACTTGCTCTTTCAGGTTCCATGACATTTAAAAAAAATTGCTCTCCACTCTTATCATTAGTATACCTTATTAACATCTTAATTAAAAATCGAATGTAGCCTGTATGGGTTCATCTGCCGGGCCTACCATTGGGACCAGACAGAATAAAGGGATGCTGTAAGGTTATCCTGGCTGTGAGGAAAAAGTGGATAAGGAGGCGTGACACTGTGGGCAAACAGCAGTCACCGGTGGCTCAGGTCACATGATTCAGGCCTGTGCAGCCCTTCCAGAGGAGTCCTTCTGTGATGTGCCTGTATCCAGCCCCAAGGAGCCACTCCGACATCTCCCTTCCTGTGGGCACGTTTGTTTAGCAGGGCACCTCCAGGTTGTCAAGTCTGTGTAGTTCTCTGCTGAGTGGTCCTTTCGGGTTAACGAGTTTAGGGAATGTCTGGGTCATTCACGCAGAGAGCCTTTTGCTAGTGATACGCTAGTGTGAGCAGTAAGGGTGTCTTTGCTCCCTGGCTTTATGTTTTTCCCTGAGAGGTCAGGGAGGAGAACTCAAAAGATACCCATACTCCTTCCACCTGTCCTCTCACTCGCCTCTTCTTGTACTTTGCTCATGTGGCCACGTTGGACAGTCCCCAGCATCTTGGCAATTTCCAGAAGGTGATCCCATTCTGTCCTTAAGACACGATCCTTCATTTTCCTAATTATAACACTTTTTTTTTGTAGAGAATTAAAAAATATAAACACAAAAAGTAGGAAAAATCACCTAATCCCAGTGTTCAAAGATAAGTATTACGAGTGTTCAATATTATTTCCTTCTGCTTGCTTTTCCACGTCTATATTTATCTTTTACCTAAGTAATATTGCTCTACAAAGTATTTTATATCTTGCAGTTTCCACTTATTAGTATACTTTGGGTATTTATCATGTTATTAAATATTTCTCTGTAACTCCATTTGTAATGGCTTCATTATATTCCATTTCGTAGAGGTAGTCTAAATCGTTTTGCTAATTTCTGGTTGTTGAATATTTAGGTATTTTTCCTTCTGCTCCTCTTCTTCTTCCTCTTTCTTTGGTTTTAGTATTATAAATAGCATTGTGATAGCATATGTCCTATTTTGCATAAACCTTTGATTATGTCCTTAGTAGTATAAATTCACAGAAGTATAAATGCTGGATCCCAGTGCCTGGAAATGCTATGTTTTTTTAAACACCAAATTGTCCTTCAGAAAGGCTATACTAATTTATATCTCTGCTTAAAGTATGTAAGAATTTATTGTGTCAAAGTTCTACTATTTAATATTTATCTATATAAAAGTTTATATATATAATAAATACGGTGAAAAATATCTAGAAACTTAACTCTTTTAATTTGTAACTTTTTATGACAAAACATTGAACATTTAAAAGTGATTATTTTTTATCTTTTGTGTCTGTGTATTCATGTCCTTTATGTTTATCATCCCTGTATTCATGTTTTACTTCATGATTGCTTTGGAAGAGCTTCTATATATTCTTGGCACTCCTTTTGTCTCTTTCCATGATTTTCATAGATATTTTTGACAAGCCAATTTTTTTAATGTTAAAAGGTTTAGTGATTTTAAAAGGTTTTTAATGTTAAAAGGTTTTTAATGTTAAAAGGTTAAGCTCATTCCTAAATTGACTTAATAGAAAATTTCTAGATCCCACTACAGGCCAAGCACTGTTCTAGCAACAGGAATACAACAGTGAGGAATGAGACAACGACCTTTCTCCTGGATTTAATTCCTACTGGAAGGTGGAGGAGTCACATAGAACACAAATGCAGTGTGCAAAGTGTCAGTTAATGAGCAACACTCAGAAGAAAGGCTAAGCAGCGCAAGGGAGAAGAAAGAGCCTGCAGTGCTGGGGTGGCCAGGGATGGATGGCGCTTCCTGGGCAGAGGCTGTGAAAGGGAGCCAGTGTGGGGCCATCTGGAGAAGTATTTCAGGCAGCAGGTGCTGAAGGCCTGAGGTGGAAGAGTGCTGGGTGTGATAAAGGGGGCAAGAAGCCCAGTGGGGCTGGAGCAGAGGTGAGAATGGAGGGGAAGCCAGGCAGTGTGTGCTGGAGGCTGCTCTCCCCCGCTTACTAGAGCCAGTTGTCAAAGTTTCAGGAATCTTGTGAACCCATTGTTAAACATAGCCATTATTAAATATTAAAATATATCAACTTATAACTAAGTACATTGTATTAAAGATGAAGGTACCAGGTACTCATATTTATCGCTTCCTAATTGTCTTCTGCATTTGACTTTTGCTCTGCTCTGGAGGTTGTGTCTATCGTGTCTGTTTGGTGGAGACGCTGGTAACTGTGTTATTGCGCATCTCTTCCCATCTCTGCATTCAGTGACACCATGCTGGCATTCTTGAAGTCAGCCATGGTGAGCATATTTCCACCATGGAATCAGCAAATTCTACAAACCAGGGCTTCACTTAATATTTTGTTGATGCTGTTTAAATGTGTCATGTCTGTCTCTCTTACATTGTGGACAGCACAACAAACTGAGGCCATATTTTTCCAACATTTAAACATTATTGTCAACAAAGAAGTTGTTTGCCTCGCTGATGAGCAAGTGGAGTTTCCCCTTATGCTTTCATTGTTTCCCTTCCTCCTTACTCAATAAGATAAAGAAATACATGAACCAGCATTCATTTTGGAACTATCCTCGTTTGTCAATTGCAGCCATAGGTTTGCTAAGGCTGCAAGAGTTTGGCAAAACAAAACCCAAAACAAAGAAACAATGGAAGCGTACTGTGAGAATCAATTTAATACATGACATTTACAGTGAACCATACTGTGTAGTTTATTACTAGTTGCAAATTGTGTGCCACACATAAGTTTAGAATAAACTTATGGGTATATATGTGTGTGTGCATATGCTTTTGTGGGAGAGGGGGAGCTGATTGTTGACCACTTACCAGCTGTTGCTGGAGTCAGGGGCCAGGGTCTACTTTTGTAGACCAAGTAAGGATTTGGAATATTCATTCTAAGTGTGCTTGGAAGTGTTCTGAGCAGAGGACTTAATGTGGCCAGTTAGTGGGTTTACAAGAATCATTCTGGCTGTGGTATAGAAATTTGACTGAAGAGGGTAAAGGGGACACAGGCTAAGATTTAGGGTGGTGGCAGAGGAGGTAATGAGAAGTGGTTGTGTTCAAAATATATTTTGAAGGCATGTCCACAGGATTTCATAATGAATTCATGCAAGGTTTGAGAGAAAGAGAGGCATCTAAAATGGTTCTCTAGGGCTTTTCATGTGAGCAACCAAATGGCAGGACATATCCATTTCTAAGATTAGGGACTCGAGGAGGGGCAGTGTTGGTGGGACAGTCATTTGCTTTTGGCTGAATGACATTTTTGATACTTCCAGGCATTCAAGGAGTTGTGGAGCAGGCCAACAGGCATGGGAATCGGGAACTTAGGAGAGATAGGGATTAGAAATAAAGATTTATGGTTCAAAAGCACAGACCGTGTATTTGACGCCATGAGCAGAAGTGAGACTACTCAGGGATGAGTGCAACAATGGGGAGCCCTGGAGAGCTCCAGCTTCTTTCTAGAGATGGCAGAGATGAAGGGATGCAGAAAAGAACCAAGAATGCCCCGAGAGCTTCATTCTCCCATGTAAATGGTCTTTGGTGTGTGAGTTTTGACGAATTTTTAATCTTTTTTTTTTTTAAAAAAAGTTTATTGATTTTTAGAGAGAGAGAAAGGGTGAGGGAGAGAGAGAAAAACATGAATGTGAAAATGTAACATTGATTGGCTGCCGCCTGCATGCCCCCCACTGGGCATCGAGCCTACAACCCAGGCATATGCCCTTGATTGCGAATCAGACTGGGAACTTCCTGGTGCATGGGCTGATGCCCAACCAACTGAGCCACAGCAGCCAGGGCAATAACAAATCATTTTCATTTCTGTGGCTTTATGGTAGTATTTGCTATCAGGTAGAATAAGTCCCTAATGTTAGTTTTCATAATTTTCTTGGAGAGTTTTGTGCTCATTTTTCTTTGTAATAATTTTATGACTAAGCTTATGTGTTTATTCTTCCAGATATTTTTAGACAATGGCTATTCAATTTTAAAAATTTGATGGCTGAATTCTAAATCACTTAGGAGTTAATTGGTACTTTATGATATTAAGTCTTTCTTTCTAAGGAGATGTTATTTTGCTGTTTATTCAAATATACTCTTATGTGCCTTTATCAAGTTTTAAGTCTTTTTTATAAAGACACTAAATAATTTCTGTTTATTCCTCTACATTTATTTTTTCTATTGTAAGTTGAATCCTTTCCCTCCATTTTTTTCTAACCAGTTATTGCTAGCATATAAAGAAGTTATCTTTGTGTACTCAGTTTTCATCCTACCAACTTACTAAACGCTCTGAATTCATCATGAAGGATTTTTTAGTTAATTGGAGCTTACCAGATGGTAATCATTATATTACCAATAATAATGATGAATCTTATTTTTAAATATTTATGTCTGTTGTAGCTTGTTTTATATTTCTTATTTCAATAACCAAAGTTTTCAGAGTTGAGGAAAGGAATTGGGCCACAGCAGAACACCTTTTCATCTTGTCTAAAGTGGGGGTTTTTATTGTTTCGGTGTTAACTCTGCCAGTAGCTAATTGGGTTTAGCTTAGTGGGTCTCAAATTTTGTCATGAATAAAATTTTGTTTCGTTTTGTCAAAAATGCAGAATCTGAGCATTTGTTTCCTGTATGGGGGTCTAAAATGGAGGTCAGAATTCTACATTTTTGGCAAGCAAAGTATTCTAGTCCATAGTAGGCCACTCTAAGAGATTCACTTGTTGTTTTTTTTTAAATATAGAAAATTTGGAAATAAGTTTGTTATAAACAATGCCGCACATGTAACTACTGACGAGAATGCAAATTGATACAACAAGCTTGGGAAACAATAACATTTTCTTTAAAGCTGAATGAACATACCCTATATCCTAGAAATCCCAGCCCTTGGGTAAGAACCGTAGAAAAAATTGCACATGCGCCCAAAGAATATTCTTAAACATTGTTTTTAATAGCTGAACAGTTTGATATATAGTACTTTCAGTATTGTTTAGAGTATTTTTAAATTTACATTATACAATACACATTAAGGTTAGTTCACACATCCATCACCTCGTATAATTACATTTGTGTGTGTGTGTGTGTGTTGAGAACATGTAAGATTTACTCTCATAGCATCTTTTAAGTTTTGTTAACTGTAGTCACCATGATGAATATGGGATCCCAAGAACCTACTCTGGGGGCTATAACTGATGCCCAGGGCTGAGTTGGATCCCATAACCATGATTGAGATCTATAGACGTGGTTCTGGAAGCATGAATGGGTGTGTCTCTTGCTGGGTCCCTTGGTGGGCTGGACTGGTCCCTGACCATGGCTGGAAGGGCTGGAATCAAGAACAGGACTCTTTCAAGGTCTCCTGAGGCAGAGGCATTCCTCCCACAGAGGCTGGTCTCTGTGCCAGTTGGACTGCGTGCAGATTGCAGATCTTTTTAGTAGCTTCCGAGAGCACAGCTGTGCGAGCAGGACTGTCCACGCATTGTAGCTGGGAGGCCTGCAGCCCAGTGTAGGGCCTTCAGGTAGATTCGCACATTATTGTTAGAGAACAGTCTGTGTAATATTGGTTCTTAGGAAAGATATACTTGATTTTTTATGTTAAGAAAACTTTGCTATGCTTAGTTGAAATTTTATCAAATGTTTTCTTATCCTTCATCAAATATGAATTTTATTCTTTAATTAATGTTTTAAATTCTAATCCTGAAATAACATTAATTTGATTATTAAAATAATCCTTTTAATTTTACTTCATATGTCTTACGTCTATAATGAACATGGAGATTGGTTCATAGTTTATTTTGGAAGTTAACTGTGTCAGGATGTTTCTCAAAATCAGCCTCATTCTAGTTCTTAAATGAATCAAAATCATAACATGTTACATTTTCTGTAACATGGAAGTTTTCTGTCTCTTAAAAGATTGAAATACATTTGCCTATAAACATCTCTGGACCCGATGCTGGTTTATTTATTTCTTTAGGTTTTCTTTATTCTTGAGTCAGTTTTGATTTATTTAGGATTTATGTTTTTAATTCTTTAAAATGCCGGGTGTCTGTTTCCATTAATTTGTGTTTAATGCTGAAAGCATTTGAGATTCATTAGTTTTTCTTTGAGATTAGTTTTGGTCTCATCCAGTATGCATTAACCTGAAGTCTCTTATTACTGTTCTTTCCTAAATTACATGCAAATAAAAATTTTATTTCTTCTTTGATCTAAGAATTATTTAGAGAGTGGATTTTAAAATCATTTCAAAGTGATAGGAGCATTTCAATATAAACTGTGAAATTATATTTTAGCATATTCATGGTGGCTTGTATAATTTTAATTTAGTTCCTTTTCTACTGGCTTATATATAACTCTAGAAGCCCGGTGCATGAATTCATGCATGGGTAGGGTCCCTTGGCTTGGCTGGTGATCAGGGTGATCAGGGCCACAGGAGGTTGGCTGCCGGCCAAAGGGAAGGGCTGTGGGAGGTTGGCTGGCCATAGAGAGGGACTTCAATAGGCTGGCTGACCAGGAGGAGGGGCTGTGGGAGGTTGGCTGGCTGACTGAAGGGAGGGACAGCAGGAGGTTGGCCGGCTGAAGGAGGTTGGCTGTGGAAGCACACTGACAACCAGGGGTAGCTCCTCCATTGAGAGTCTTCCCCCTCATGGACAGTGTGCATCATGCTACCGGTCGACTGGTTGTTTGGTTGTTCGGTCATTTGGTCACTTAGGTTTTTATTTATATAGAGTAGAGGCCCAGTGCACAAAAATTTGTGCACTCAGAAGGGGGGGCCCTCATCCCGGCCTCTGCTCTCTCACAATCTGAGACCCCTTGGGGGATGTCCACTTGCCAGCGGGGAGCAAGCCTAAGCTGCAGTTGGACATCCTTAGAGCTGCTGAGGAGGCAGGAGAGGCTCCCACCACCACTGCTGTACTGACAGCTGTCAGCCTGGCTTGTGGCTGAGCAGAACTCCCCTTGTGGGAGCGCGCTGACCACCAGGGGCAGCTCCTGCATTGGGCATTTGCCTCCTGGTGGTCAGTGTGTGTCATAGTGACCAGTCACTCCCAGTGTTTCTGCTGTTATGGTCAATTTGCATATTACCCTTTTATTATATAGGATAGAGGCCTGGTGCATGGGTGGGGGCTGGCTGGTTTGCCCTGAAGGGTGTCCTGGTTGAGGATAGGGGTCCCGCTGGGGTGCTTGGCCAGCCTGGGTGAGTGGTTGATGGCTGGCCACAGTCCCTTCAAGGTGGGTGTTCCCCCCCCGGGGTGCCTGGCCAGCCTGGGTGAGGGGCTAAGGGCTGTTTTCAGGCTAGCCACATCCCCTTCAGGGAGGGGGTCCTTGCTGGGGTGCCTGGCCAACCTGGGTGAGGGGCTGATGGCTGTTTGCAGTAAGGCTGGCTTAAAGCAGGTATCTGGGATTTATTTATCTTCTATAATTGAAACTTTATTGCTTTAACCAGAGCCCAGGTTGGGTTGCCCTTGACAACCCAGGCTCCCAGCACTTCCTTGAGCCCAAGCCAGCTGGAAGCAGGTATCTGGGGTTTATAATTGAAACTTTGTTGCTTTGAGCGGAGGCTGGCCTAGGCAGGCAGGGACCTTAGCTTTCCCCCTCACTTGGGCAAGCTTCCTGCTTGTTCTAGCTTCGTGGCTTCTGGCCGCCATCTTGGCTGGGTTAATTTGCATACAGTCACTCTGATTGGCTGGTGGGCATGGCTTAAGTATAGCAGAGTGACACTAGTTTGCATATAACTCTTTAATTAGATTAGATATGATTAATATTTTTGAAGTGTGGCATGGCCCATGCAAAAGAATTGTGTAATATGTACTCTTGGAGTATAGAGTGTACCTATAGAGACATCATCCATATACATATATATGCATAAGTAAATACATGAAACTAAAGCTCCCTTGTACTGTATTATTCACAACACCAATGTTCTTGCTTTTCTTCTT
Organism: Murina feae; assembly: GCA_004026665.1. NCBI lineage: Eukaryota > Metazoa > Chordata > Mammalia > Chiroptera > Vespertilionidae > Murina > Murina feae. The sequence continues at coordinate 17,575 of PVJC01003483.1, forward strand.
ATTTGATATGTGTTGTTTTTATAAAGGTACTAGAGTATCTTTCATGCATGGGTAAGGTCCCTAGGCCTGGCCGGCAATCAGGGCTGGTTTGTGGGGCAACCGGCAGGGCAATTGGGGGCCACTCATTGGCACCTGCTTTGGCTGGCTTGGGGCCTGCAGGCTGGGGGCCGCTCCTGCATTGAGCATCTGCCCCTGGTGGTCAGTGAATGTCATAGTGACCAGTCATTCTGCCATTCTGGTGTTCTGCCATTTGGTTGATTTGCATATTAGGCTTTTATTATATAGGATTGTGATAGTTAATTCTACGTGTTAAATTACATGGCTAGGCCATGGTATGCAGACTGGGCCAAACATTATTCTAGGTGTTTATGGGAATGTATTTTTTAGATGATATTAGCATTTACATTGGTAGACTTTGAGTAAAACAAATTGCCCTCTATAATGTGGATAGGCCTTGTCTAATCAACTGATGTCCCCCAAAGATAAGAGAATTCTGCCAGCAGACTGCCTTTGGACTTGAACCACAACCCTTCCCTGGGTCTACAGTTCTGAAGATTTTGGACTGCCAGCCTCTACAATTTTATGAGCCAATTCCTAGAAATAAATTTCTCTCTCTCTCTTTCTCTCTCTCTCTATCTATCTAGATAGATATAGATATAGATATAGATATAGATATAGATATAGATATAGATATATAGATATAGATATAGATAGATATAGATATAGATAGATATAGATAGGTATAGATAGATATGGATATAGATATAGATATTACATACTGTTGGTTCTATTTCTCCAAAAAATCCCTATTAATACAGGTATGTGCAAATCTCCCAACTTCATTGTGCTTTCATAAATTTATTCTTCTACAAATTATATTTCCAATATAGTTTGTACTTTTTGTATTTTGAGCAATTATGCAATTATTTTCCAGTACTCAAAGATTGATGCCTACTAGCTTTTCACAGTAAATTTTCTGTTCATTAATATTAAATTCATATCTTTCTCCATATTATTCAAAATCAAATTTTTATCATTAATGTTAAGTATATATCTTTTAATGCCTTTATTTGGCCCACTTTTTCAATATTGAATTCTGTTTTGACAATATTAATGTCACAATATTTTTTAAAGATTTGCATCTGCTTACGTATCTTTGCACATGTTTTTACTTTTCAGCTTTCTATATCACTTGTTTTAAGGATGACAGTCAAGATAACAGTATTTTGTTTATTTTTAATAGAATATGAATGTTCTTTTCTAATAATAGGAAATTTAATCTACTTACATTTATTTTTACAATGGGTGCGTTTATTTTTATTTATGTTATCCTTTTTAATGTTCTTGGTTAGGTATGCATCTTAGGTGTTCATTTTGATCTTTCTTTGCTTTATCTTTTCTGTTGTTGTTGTTAATTCTCACCTGAGGATATTTTCCCCATTGATTTCTAGGGAAAATGGAAGAGAGAGAAAAAGACAGAGAGAATCATGGATGAGAGAGAAACACATCAGTTGGTTGCCTCCTGCATGAGCCCTGACCAGGGCCTGGGCTGGGGAGGAGCCTGCAACCAAGGTACATGCCCTTGACTAGAATGGAACCTGGGACCCTCTGGTCCTTAGGCAGACGCTCTATTCACTGAGCCACACAGGCTAGGGCTGCTTTGTCTTTTACTGAAGGGAAATGATGTCTTTACCTTTATCTTGTCTGAGGTTGAGGAGGTTTGTAGTCAATTTTTCTTAACTAATTAGATACTGTTAAGTTTTTCAAAATATTCTTCAATCTATTTTTTTCTTCAATCTATTTTTAAGGATCGAGTGAAATAAGTGTAATGCTCTTGTCTTCTCCTTCCTCTAGTCAAGCAGACACTACTTGATCAGTGGTAACTATAATCTGGGGTTTAAAATATAATAAAATTTAATTATTTGATATATTAGAATTATTTCTTCAAGAGTATTTTTTATGTTGGGATTCCATTGTGTATACTTTCACAACAGTTTTTAGACTTTTTTCATTTGTAACTCATTTCAATACTAACCACAAGTCCAGTCTTGCCTTGCTTTTATTATTCTTGAATGCTTAATCTGCTTCTTCCCTTAGTGGGTACAATTATAGCTTTGAATATATCTTTCAGGATTGGTACTTGCATAGCTAAGGATATTTTCTTTTACTCTTACAACTTGGAAAACAAATTGACTATGCATATTTATTGGGTTAGTGGGTTCTTTTCATCAAAACTCTAGATGCTACTAATTAATTTTTGGACTTTAGTGTTCCAAAGGAGATATCTGAGACAAGAATGATTTTTTTCCTTTTGTAAGTGACCCGTGCTTGCATCTTTAGAGGTGATTTTATAGGAAAGGTAGAAGCACAGAGTTTGGAGTAAGAACCCTGGTTAAGTTGCTGTGGTCTATTACTTAGTTTCTGTGCCTCTGGTTTCTTATTTGCAAAGTGGGGATAAGAGTGTATTCCTTGCCCTGACTGGTTTGGCTCAGTGGATAGAGCATCGGCCTGCAGACTGGAGGGTCCTAGGTTCAATTCTGGTCAAGGGCATGTACCTTGATTGCGGGCACAACCCCATAGGAGGTGTGTAGGAGGCAGATGATCAACGTTTCTCTCTCATTGATGTTTCTAACTATCCCTCTCCCTTCCTCTGTAAAAACTCAATAAAATATATATTTTTAAAAAGAGTATGTTCCTTAATGGACAGATGTGTGCATGTGCACATGGGTTTATGTATGCATGTATGAGTATGTTTGTTCACGTATATGTGTGTATTCATTTATGTGTTGTGCAATGTGTGTGCATGCTCACATATTCACATGTGCTTCTATGCATGAACAATTATCCATGTATATATGTTTGTATACAACTGCGTGTGCAGATTCATATGTAATGTATGTGTGTTGTTATGTTGCCCATGAGATTCCCAATGTTGGCCAGGAGACCACCTAAAGACACTTGTGATGTTAAAAGCTGGTTTTGAGATCCAGTGCTCAGATGCAGAGAAGACCATCTGCTGCCCTGCTCCCCTCCCTTCCCCAAAGTTCACTAAATGCCCTGCCAGGTTCCAGCAGGAGAAAGAGGCCTGGGCACACGCATAATAGGAGGTGGGAGGAGGAGATGGGGGTCTCCACTGTAATGAGCAGTAGACTGGGCTGAGCACTGGGGAGGGTTAAAGGTGAGGTCCCAGATGGTTCACTGAAAATTTCAATTCACCCACTTAATTCAGGTAGCTCAACAGGCCGAGTCGGACTGGAGCAATTACAGCCATGGGTGTCCCTGAGGAGAGCATTAACAATGAAACAGCAAAATTACTCCAGGAGCTCTGTCGTATGCCACCTCCGAGTCCTGGGGAGGGATGGCTTTGTGTCTTGGACTCAAGAAATAGCTTGCTCTCTCTGTTCTATCTATGAGCCAGAAATAATTTTTTTTACTTGTTTAATAATACTTGTAATAATCATCATAATAATGTATTAGAACAGATTAACTTTACCGTTAATGAATTGGTTCCAATCCTGTGTTGAATTCAGATTCTATTTAACAGCTGTTTTTAAGCTACTAAAGATGTTCAAATGATTAGCTTTTTGGGGTGTGGGAGGGAGGGCTCGAGAATTAATGGTTTAGCATATAATAAGAACTCCCATTTGAAATGCACTTTTCTGTGCTACATATTAACTGGTTTTCTGGGAGGGATTGCTAGAGTCAGACCATGGCGCATCAGGGCAGGGCAGTCACACCAGGCTTCTGGACATCAGCTCAAGTCTCAGCTCTGCCCCTTTGCAGCTGTGATTTGGGGCAAGTTCTTAACGATGCAGGGCTGCTCTTTCCTCCTCCTTCATGAGGATGAAAATGGGGCTTGAAAGAGGCAGTGCCTGACATCTGATGCTGATGTTGCTTGCGACTGATCCCAGGTCACATAGTAGTAAGTAGTAGACATGGGGTTTGAATCTGAGCCTTTGGATTCCAAATTTATTAGGTACCATATCTAATAAGAATTCTTTAATCTCAGCTTTCTGTCTCACCTGTTATTTTTCAAAATCATTTATTGATTACTATTACACTGACAAGGTTTGGGGGATAAAAAGATGAAGAAAACACAGGTCTGTTCTTAGAAAGGGTGGTGTCTAGTGAGAGACAGAGAAATAGACACCCAAATGCAGGTCAATCTCCTAGGAACTGTGATTGAGGCCTGCCTGGGAGCCAGTGGATACACTGGGCATATGGAGACTGAGTCAATGAACTGTTCAGGTGCAGAGATGGTGGAGCTGGAACTGGGTTTTGAGGACTGAGTTAGAAAGCATGAGGGTAATACTGGCGAGTGGGAGTGGAGCACTTTTCTGGCAGCAGTATTGATGGGGTATAGGTGTGTGTTTGGTGTATAGTACAGGCATGTCTGGGTCATGGAGGGAGGAAGGGGCATGGAAAGCACGAGGCCAGAGCAGCAGGGGGAGACCAGTCTGTGAAGGGCGTCCTACATCCTGCAGCAAGGGCCTGTTGGGCATGAGGTTTGCGGTTTGCCCTATAAGGAATGGAGAGCCATTGCGTGGATTTTCATGCAGCAGTGCCATGGTCAGGTGATCGTTGTAGAAGGCTGTAGAAAGGAGCAATGTGAGAGATAAGGACAGGATCATGAGGCAAGGCCAGGGAAATCAGCAAGGGTCAGTGTCCAAGCTGGGCATGATGGACCTCAGAGCTGGGGCTCTCGGCCCCTACCCAGGAACTTCCGTGGCAGAGTCAAAGGAATGAGGAAAAAAAAAGGCTCTAAGTCCAGGGCTGGGAGCTTAGACGATTACAAATAGTATCAATAATCCTTAAATCCAGGGAGGGGCCACAAAATAGGCTGCAAGAGAGGAGCATGAAAGATACTATACTAGAGAAGAAGAAGGGACTTTGAGGCTGATGCTAGATGATACCAGAGACTGAAATCACTAGGATGATGGGTGAACTTGAGATTGAAACACAAATGGAAGTCAAGGGCCGATGTTTTTTTAAAAAATATATATTTTATTGATTTTTTGCAGAGAGGAAGGGAGAGAGGTAGAGAGTGAGAAACATCGATGAGAGAGAAACATTGATCAGCTGCCTCCTGCACACATCCTACCGGGGATGTGCCCACAACCAAGGTACATGCCCTTGACCAGAATCGAACCTGGGACCTTTTAGTCCACAGACCAATGCTCTATCCACTAACCCAAACCGGTCAGGGCAAGGGCCGATGTTTTAATAACCATGGGTCAGCAGGCACAGTGATAGGAGAGGTGGGACAGGGGTTTCACCATCTGGGAAAGCAGTAACTGGTGGAGGTGTCCAGCTGCGCCCCTTTTCATAGTGGAGAGTTGTTGTAAAGAAGAGGAAAGAAATCCCAAGAACAACTCTGGCCCCAAGAGGGTTAGTTAGGATGTGGGAGAATGAACCACCTCTCCCTTGAGAAAGCTTCCCTCCCGGCAGCTGTATTCTTATAAAATGCAGAGATCCAGACTTCAGTTGAGGCAGGATATGGACGGAGTGACTGTGAAGAGGTTGAAGCAATGGGAAAACTTGTTTGTAGTAAATTAGAGGTTTCAGAAGGACCTCGGAGAAGAGCAGACGGGAGCCCATAGTTAAAGCAGGAAAAGAAAGACAAGCCATCCCTCCTTGCACCCCCCTCCTTATTTTTTTCCTTTTGCTGTGCTCCTTGGGCTACTTTAGTGTTGTTGCATTTTTCTGACCTCACCTCCCTTTTTGAAAAGTTTTCTTTTTGTTGTCTTCCTAGCACTACTCTCTCCTGGTTTGTTGTCTCTCGGGCTGAGCCTTATTTGTTTACATTCATCAAATATTTATTGAAAAACTTCTTTGTGCTTCTTGACCCTTTCTCTATTCTTCTAGTTAAAAACAAGGGGTCTTCAACTCTTCACTTTTTACTCCTCTGACTCTTGTAGGTACTGTAAAGGCCCTCATGACGTCAGTTTCCATCTGTAGATACAAACTCTATATTCTGCCCAGGTCTCTTTCCGAGCTCGGGATTGCATTTTGCAATTCCTTACCAGCATCTCCACCTGGACACCAGGTGCCCGGGCACCCTTCAGAGTGTTGGGATCCTTACTCTGCCCATCAAGGCTACTCCTTAGGTGTTTCTTCTCTTCATGCATAACACCCACCCAGTCACCCTAGAATATGGGGAAAATATCAATTCCAAGAGGTCACTGCTATATCCACAGTTCTTACAGCAACACTTTATGGCATGTGACAGATGCTTAATAAATATCTGTTGAATGAATTAGTGATCAAATTCTTGGCACCCCTTATATCACTCTTCACATCCAAGGAGACCCAGGCTCTCTCAGTTCTGCTCTGAACCATGCCTACCTCTCAAGTCTGTCTGTCCTTTCATAATTCAGACTGCATAGTTTTCCTCCTGCTATGCCCACCTTCCTGGAACACCTGTCAGGCAGCTCTGCTGCAGTCTACCCTCCACACTGCCACTAGACAGCGTTTTTTAAAATAAGGGCTGGTTCTCAAAATTACAGAGCACCTGGGGCTAAATACTTTCTGCAGAATATCATGAAATATTGTTTTCCTTAATAATATTATGCAGCATCAGATCCTCTTTGTTGGACTTTGTTGACATTTCCCTTAAAGAGCTCTGCAGAACAGAAGCTCCTGGTGTGCCCTGGAAAAGTCTTTTCCATGATCAGATGTGTTTAGGAAAATGAAACACCCAATCCCCATCTTTAGGATTCACACTGCACGTGGCAGTATTAAAAAATTGGTAATTCTTGAAGCAAACATCTATATATATAAAAGGCTAAGTGCTCAACCGTCCATCTGTCTGACAGACTGACCAACTGGCCAGTACATATGACGCACACTGGCAATTTAAAAATAAACATTGACTCGCGCATGCACGAGATATATATATATATATATATATATATATATATATATATATATATCTCATTGGTGCCAGTCACATGCGTGTGTTTCGATCTGTCAATTGTTGATTGTGAATTTGACACTTCTATTATAGAGAAAGGGCGAATAGCCATATTAAAATATTTCTTCTAATTAATTTTCTTTCAATGCGCATGAATCCATGCACTGGGCCACTAGTATAAAATAAAGAAGCTTAACATTGTTTAATTCAGTATTTTTCCCTCTCCCAATTTTTACAAAAACAAAAACTTGTTTTCTAGGTAATTTCAATGAACAATAGATGGCACAATAAAGGTCAGGGTCATGGTGTGTGGTTTGGCATGTGGGAGTTATGGCCCAGTCTGTATTTTAGCATACTTCCTCCCTCACTCTGACCCTGATGATTTGCATGCAGTTTCCCAGTCAGATTGATAAATTCACCACTGACATCAAATAATGGTGTTCTATTTCTCTCTTTCCAAAAAATTAAGTTAAACAAATGCAAACTTTTTTTAATTTTAAGTTCTTCTTGCATAGGGTTTCCTTAAACTTTGAACCTGCGGGCCTCCCACATGCCAAAACACACACTGCGACCCTGTTCTTTGTTGGTCCTCATTTCCGGAGGACTCCGAGGGGCTCTAGTGTGTCCCTGTGAATCTGTGACTGCCCTTCTTGGATCCTGTCTCACAGCTCCCCTGATTCAGTTAACTTGTCTCCTTGCCTGGAATACTGCTTTTTGCCCAGTGCTGGTTGTCCCTGTGGCAAATGAAACGCTCCTGTTAGATGCTAATGAATTAATAGTTTCAGCGTCTCAAGTGAGATCTTTCCACATTCCACAGAGTCAGCAGTTAAACTGTTCAATTTACACTAAAGTTGATGTACTTTTGCAAGGTTCTGGTGAAGACATTTGTGGAAGGGCCACTCTAACCTTCTCAAATTGAGGAACTTATGCCAGTTGTTCTAAATCTGGTGACTCCAGATCCTTAGGTTCAAGTGATAGAAGGTGAAGGGTCTAAGAATTATTTCTAAATTTCAAAAAGCCGAGTGATAAGTCATACATTAGTGGATTAAGAAACCAAATCTGGGGTTTCCATCAAGACCACCACTAAGTTCACACCTCTGACTTAATATCCCCAATGCTGCAAATGAATGGCAATAAAGATAAACCATAAAATAAAATAGACACCAACTGGCTCAAACACAAGGTGAACATTCTGCAAACCTTAAATGAAACGGAAAAGCAGTGAAATGAGCCCAGCTGGAGGTGTGTGCCTGCTCACCTCTGGGTCTGTCAGAAAATACAGGTCACCAGTTGCATCCATGGGTCCCCCTGCAAAGGGAGAGGCCAGAAAAACTCGAACTGCTTGATGCTAGGTCCCGAGAAGGGACATCCTAGCTCATAAAAATACTAGTGTATGAAGAAAAGCTGGCCAGGGTCCACCACCTGCAGTGTTGGCCTCGGCAGCCTGCGGACCTGAGAGTGAGGGTTTTAACACAGAGTCAGCCTTGTGGGAAGAAGGGGAACAAGCTGCCCACTGGGCAAGGACTGGGACTTGTCTATCCCCAACATTATCCTGGGGCAGGGACTCTGCGATGTCAATGTAAAATCAGAACTGGATTGGGTCCCCCTAAAGGCAGCACTAGATGGCAGCAGTCATAAAACTGCTGGACAGGGGAGAGAGCATGAGAAAATGGAGAGAAAAGAATATATGTAACAACCCAAAGCTGACCTTTAGAGTGAAACTAGAATCCAGAATTCTAAACCACTTGCCAAAATTTAAAGCTAACAAAGACTGCTATCGATATCTATTATAGAAACAGAAATTTACTCCAGGGTGAAATGCCTTTGCATCTGAAAAAAAATGAACTAAAAATAGGTTTAAAAATCCAAGATAATTAAATAAATAATTCCAATGAATCATAAGAAATTATGACACAAAGCAAGTAAGGGGAAACAATAACCAATGCAAGCAATAAAAAGCAGGATAAATATTAGAAATAAAAACTGTAGTTCTTGGAATAAAAAGTCAGGGCATGAGATCAGCGCTAAACTGGATATATTTGAAAAGAAGTGGAATGACTTGGAAATGGCACTGAGTAACGTATTCAGAATAGAGGACAGAGGGAAGAAAGGATGTAAAAATAAGAAATGTGTAGTTAACAGACATGGAGGATAGAGATTTCAAGAGAAAATAGAAGTCCTAACAGAGAAACAATTGTTGAAGAGTCAAGAGCTAAGATTTTTTTCAGAATCAACAGAAAGACATGAGTCTTAAGACCTAACCTATCTTTGGAGAGCTTAAAAATAATTAAATTTGAGTTCACACTGAGACATATCACACGAAACTGAAACAGAAAGCGTAGAAAATAACCTCAGAAATTACTAGAAAGAAAAGGAGGGCAAGAGCTAAGCAACAATTTGGCTGACAGCAGATTTTCTCTCAGCAAAAATAGATGCCAGAATAGAATAACTTATGCAGGTGCTGAAGTGCCAAACTTGTATACCTGGGCAAACTTTCACTTGAGAAAAGGCAAAACAAAGGCATTTGGAGACATCAAAAAATGAAGATTGTTTTCCAACCACATTTCTTTACTAGTAAAAAAAATAGGCAAATAAAAATCATGGGGTGTGAGAAATAGTAGGGAACCAACAAACTAATAAGCTATGATGTAAACATAAAGGAAATCTAACCACTGTAGAAAACAGGGCAGAGTCAAACAAAGTAAACTAAAAAAAAGACTTTCTTAAAGAAGGACGATTGCTAAAAATATTGAATAATTTCATATTTTATTACGATAATGACATATTATGGGTATAAAATAGTTGGTATAGTCCCATTTTATCTTTGTTGGCTTAATAGTTCTATTTTCATTTTTTAAGTGGCTGTTTTAAGATTTATATTATAGATCTTTATTTTTACAAGAATGTGAAGGCGTTTATTTTATTATTGATTAATGTGAGAGAGATATATTGATTTGTTGTTTCACTTATTTATGCATTTTTTGGTTGCTTCTTGTATGTGCCCTGACCGGGGGTCCAATCTACAAACTTGGCATAAGGAGATGATCCTCCAACCAAATGAGCTACCCAGGTAGGATGAAGATGTAGTTTTTGACTCATGTAACATTCTAGTTCTATTATAGATCTTTAATTTATCACAATCTACCTTTAAGTAATACTATATCACTTCAGATATAGTATAATAACATTACAACAGTAATTCTCCACTCTCCCTCTCCTGTTCTTTGTGCTATTATTGTATACTAGGGGCCCGGTGCACAAAAATTTGTGCACTGGGGTGATTGGGGGGGGGTGTTTCCTCAGACCAGCCTGTGCCCCCTCACAGTTTGGGACCCCTCTGGGGATGTCCACCTGCTGGTGAGCCAGGCCAGCCTGGGTGAGGGGCCAATGTCTGTTTGCAGGCTGGTCAAGGTCCCCAGTGGAGACCCTCACCCCAGGAGGTGTGGCAAGCCTGGGTGAGGGGCTAAGGGCAGTTTTCAGGCTGGCCATAGCTCCCACTGACCTTCCAGGCCATCCGCCTGGGAAGCAATGGGTTGGTGCTGGCCACCCCATCGGCCTCCCAGGAGGAGGCCGCGGGGTCCCGCCGGCTGGTTTCCCGCCCCCCCGCAAGGCTTCTCCGCCTGGGAGGCCAATCGGGTGGCGCTGGCCACCCCATTGGCCTCCCAGGAGGGGGCTGCGGGGTCCAGCCGGCTGGTCCTGAGCCCTGGAGGCTCCCGCCTGGGAAGGCATCTGGCGGCCCAAGGTGCCAGATGCCTTCCCAGGATGGAGGCTCCCAAGGTGGCGGAGGCAGCAGCTCCAGAGAAGCCGCACACTGGGGCTGCGGCCTCCGCCATCTTGGCTAGGCTAATTTGCATAGAGTCACTCTGATTGGCTGGTGGGCGTGGCTTAGGCCATCCCGAAGAAATGGTTAATTTTAATATTACGCTTTTATTAGTTAAGATTTTACTTCTGCATATGTGATAAACCCTATAGTTCATTGTTAATTGCTTTGAACAGTCAATTATCTATTAAAAAGTAAGAAAAAAAAGAATCATATTTACCCTTGTATTAGCTTCCTATGAACACCATTACAAATGATCACAAACTTTGTTGTTTAAAAGAAAAGAAATTTATTCTCTCACATTCTGAGGGCGGAAAGTCTGAAATCAAGGTGTCAGCAGGGTCAGGCCCCCTCAGGGGGTCTCTCGGAGCCCCTGGTGGCTGCAGCAATCCTCGATGTTCCTTGGTTTATACCCAATCCCTGCCTCTATGTCATCTTCTCTGTGCGTCTGTGTCTTCTCCTCTTCTGTCCAATTCGCCTCTGCCTCACTCTTACAAGGGATTTAGAGTTCACCAGGGCTATTCAAAGTGATCTTATCTCAAAATCCTTAACTTAATGACACCCCTTTTCCAAATAAGGCAGCATTCCCAGATTCCAGAAATTGAGATATGAATATGTCTTTTCGGAGACCACCATTCAACCCACCAATGTTACAAAGATGTAAAGAAATGGGAACTGTGACAAGGTGTTGTGGGAATAATTTGGCAATGTCCTTTCTTGCACCAGAAAACAAATACAGAGAAGAAGAGAGGTGTTTTTCAATTCAGGAGATCCAGTCCCAGCAGCGGCTTAGATGTTCTTCAGACCTGTTCCTGCTGACGGGGGACCCTGGAAAGCGCTGCCCTGAAGCTGATGTCTCCCCTCACTATTCTATTCTTTGTCCAATGTCAACCATGCTTCCATACTCACTAATACTCACTCATTTTAACAGGAAGTGCCCCTTGATACTTTGGTACTTAGACTTTTCTACCATCCTCCCTTTCAGCCCATGTTGTAGTGCTCTCCAAATGGACTCGTTGGTGGGGCTCTGGGGCTGTTGGGGTTTTGGGGAAGCTATGTGCAGTCCTACAAAAATCAAACTGTCTCCCCCTTCTTTAGCTAGTTTGCTCCGGGAGATTTCTGTAAATGGAGTTTCCTTAAAGCAAGGTCTACCTGGCCATTATTAGCCAGAGAAGAGCTGTTCAATGCTTTGCTGGGAAGAACACTGAACTGGATGAATGAGGCCCTGTAATTGGACCCTGATCCAGCCTAGAATCCCATAGCAGGCAAGGGAGCTTTCATCTGCCCGCAGGCCCGCCTCCTCACCCTCCCTTGCTCCAGACACCAGCAGTGCTGTCAAGAGAGCCCAGCCCAGAGCAGAGAGCTGGCAGGGGAGATCTGAGGCCCTTTAAGATATTGCTCTAACAGAGGAGGATTTCCTCTAACAGGCAAAAGACAGATGCATGGCAGACCTGGAGAGAGACATCAGAGAGGGGGCAGTCCCCTGTGAAGAGGGCATTTGGGGATGAAGCAAGACAGCGGGAGGAGGGGGGGCACGCCTGGAAATGCTGTGGCTGCCTGTGTGTCTCCAGGCCCAGGCTGACAGCCTGGCCAGAGAATCTAAGAGTCCCAGGAAGGCAGAGCCAGCAAGGGGCCCTCATTGAGCCCTTGGCCCAGAGGGAAAAAGATGGGCAGGGTCACACAGTAGGCTAGTGGTCAAGCTGGGCAGGGCCTCCTCAATAATAAAGACTCAGGCTGAGTCTCTATGTAGGACTTTTCTCTCTTGTTCCTGCTCTCAGATTTTAGTCTCCAGCTGCACAGAGCTGAGAAGTGTATCCAGCTCTGTGCTGAAAACCCAATATTAGCAGAGACCCAACACCCTCTCTCTCACTGGGAAATTCCTGCTCTTCTCGCCTCTCTCCAGGAGCATCTGCTCCCTCTGTCAAACTTCCAGACTCCTTTCTGTCAGTCATGCTCTGGTCGCTATCTGCTTGGGGTCCCTTGATGCCTCAGGGTGGTGCAGCACATTGGGTGGAGGAGGGCAGCTCTGGGCTTTGTCCAAAGCCCCCAAAGAAAGACACTTCAAGGTCAGCTTTAGGTCATGGACCTGCTCCTGATCATTGCTTTACATCCCCACATTCTCTGACAGTGATAATGCAGACAGCCCCTGATGGCTGCTGAGGCCAGCGCCGCGGTCCCCCCTCACACACATACTTCACTCTCTACACCTGCATGGACTTCTGTTTCCACCCAGAATACAGCCCAGGCTCCCCAGCAAGGCTTACAGGGCCCTTCACATTGGGGGCTACTCTCTCCTTCAGCTGTGGCCCATTCACTGTGGACTCAACATCTTGGATCAAAGTCACCTTGGAGCCGAGGGTGCCAATGCCTAGAACCTGTGTCCATGCCACTCACCCTGCCTGGGCTTCTCTTCCCGTCTCCACCCCCTTCGCAGTCTGACTTCCACTCCTTCAGGGCTCCTCACCCGGAAGGCAGCCAGGAGATCCTCTTGGTCCACACACTCGTTCTGGATAAGAACACCAAAGGGCAAGGCCTCCATTTTGACGGCAAGAGCCGGGACTCCAGCTTCAGTTCCCCGACCTCAAGACACTGCTCCTCATTTGCCAGGAAACTTCTGCTCCCAGCTCAGACATCCCTTCCAGACCCGTCACAGTGCCCGTGAGTGGGGGTTTCGAGGCTTTCCCAGCTACCCTGGCTGGTGTTCTCACTGCCCGGGGTACTCCGTGGGTAGGTGGTCCATGCTCTTCAGGTTTTTTTTTCTTTTTCAAAAAAACTTTTATTCTATCAATATTTGATGAGGGTAATTTCAAAGACTTGCTTAGTATGATCTGCACATAAGGAGCCCTTCCGAGTATTTATCATGCTCGGGGTATAATTACATTCAAATCCTGAGACACTGTTGCTAGGTTACTGTTGCTCGAGGTTCCTCTGACTTCCATGCTCGAGGTGCTCCGCCTCCCCCTTGTGATATTAGGGGCAGGGGACTGGCAGAGTAGGGCTTATGATTCCCTTAATGGAGGTGAGACTCTAGGGTCTCATGTCAGAGGGAGGGGGGGAGAGAGAGAGAGAGAGAGAGAGAGAGAGAGAGAGAGAGAGAGAGAGAGAGAGAGAGAGAGAGAGAGAGAGAGAGAGAGAATACATGCAGGGTCACATTGCATACATCCCCAGGTGGGCTGGAGGTGCAGATCACATAATGGTTCCTGTAAGCAAGATGAAAGAGGCAGGCTGGACTTAAGGAGGGCAGTTCTGCCTTGAGAGACTCCCCCTCAACCAGGCCCTGAGTTCTTTCTGAGAACTGAGCATGCATCCTCCCAGGGCCCTAGGAGGAGTTCCATTCTGACAGCAGGAGGCTGCCCTTGTTCAAGGACACAGGCAGCTCTTAAGGGGAGAAGCACCTGCCTTCCAGTCAGAGGCAAAACATCAGGGTGAAGAGCTCAAGGCCAGCCACCTTGCTCATACAGTTCCCCACAATACGGCCACGTGGATGCGCTGGGTGAGGGGTGGCTGGAGTTTTGAATCTGAGCTCTCTGCCCCAGTAGCAGCGGCAGGAGGACCCTCTTTCAGGCCTCACATTAACAAAAGGTCTCAAATGTGGACTTCTGGTGTTATTCCCAAATGAGGCTAAATGCACACTCATTGCTTTCTTTTTCTTGCCACAGTTAACGTAGTCAACTTGTTAAATGTAAGCTTCTAAACCATACCACATAGTTATAACTCCATTTGGCATTGACATTCCTTTTCCATCACCTGGGACCTTTCAGCATAGGAAGTGGCCTGTGCCCCTGTCTACCCAGAAAGCCTGTTTGACTTTCCCCTGCGCGTGCCTGGCACCTGGCAGTAGGTTGCTAATCCGAGGATGCTGCCTTTGTGGCTGCATGTTGATTAATGGTTGGTCAGGGCTGAACCCACACATTTGTGTTTAATGCACTACTGAGTCAGCACCACTGGCCTTGGGGAAGAAAAAAAAGGAAATAAAACCCAGCAGATGGGTTTGGGATGGAATTTAGTATTAAATTTGCATTTCCTGACTCTGCTGCCCAATCTATTTCCCATTGGCCTTTAGAAATGTGCTAGATTGAATTGTGTTTCTTATTGCAAATTTTAAATAAGGTGGATGATACAGTAGGCATTACTTGCCACAATCCCCTAGGTATAGCTGCAAGTACGCTTTTAAACCTCAGAGCAATTTCCCCAGTCATCACAGAGCAATAATTGCTATTAAAAAATATACATACCCACACACACACAATGTTTGTAGCCCATCAGTGGGGAATATCGATTGCTGTCATATTTTAATGCACAAAATAATTAAAAACTTAGCATCTGTTCAAAATATTTACTAACCAATTTATTCTTAGTGTTTATCTTTGAAACCACAAGCACGATCTGGACATAAATCTTTGAGACATCAGCCAGGTAAAACACATTTTATTTCAACAATAAAAGTTTCTAAGTCTTCATATCAAGAGATGCTGCAGAGGGTAGGTTTTCCCAGTTGTTGAGGTTAGCGAAATTGCTGAAGGCTGATTCTGTTTAAAATAGCAAGGGATTTCTGGATTCTTCTAAATGATACTAAAGAGTGAAGTGAGGCAACATTGATTAATTGCAGGATTCTTTATTTTAAAGAATCACACATCTGATCCTTGTGTTTGCTGATTGGCTTCTTATCAACAAGGAAAAGAGTCACTTCTGGTGTCGCTGACCTTGATTCAGTTTGTACTCAGGAGGTCTTCCTAGTCTTGTGAGAGAAGGTAAAGCAACATAGAAATAACCATCAGTGTTGCCCAGGAAAACAGGACTCAGACCAGAGAATTGAAGTGAGGGAGTTTGCTATGGGAGAATAGTTACAGTGGGGTTAGAAGAACTGAAAACAGGGAATGATCAAGCAAACTAGAGATTAATAAGAGAAACCATTGCTACCCCCAGGCTGGTGACTAGTAGCTGCAGCCCAGGAGCTGGGGCTGCCTGGTGGGAGCTATGGCTAGCTGGGTGAAGCTCTTGCCAGTGATGTCCCTCCCAAAAGCAGATGGGGGAAGAAATTCCCTGGATTCTTCCCTTCCCTTGCCTTTCAAGCTCGTTTCCATGCCTCCCATCGGTAGACCCTGACTGAAAACCAGTGGGCATGTGCACCTGGAAAATGTAATTTGTTGTGTCAGGCTTCAGAAGCAAAGAGCAGTAGGGGGCGAGGGCATTAATGGGTGTGGGGGTGAATTTGCATCTGATTGGCTCACCAACTCAAGCAGTGTCCAATGTGGAGGAGGAGACAAAACTGTGACAGAACCTACAGAGGGGAGTGTATACTTCCATGGGGGGAAATCAAGGAAGTCTTTCTGGAGGAGGCACCTGAACGGGCCTTGAAAGATAAAGAGGATCTCATCAATGAAGCTAAGGGTGGGAGATGGAAAGACATTGTCAACACTCATCTGTAATGGAAGGTAACATCCACTATGAGGGAGAGCTTGTATTGAGATGGTAGGAGATAGAACTGGGACCCATGTGGCTGAGGAGGCTAGATTGGAAGGCAAACGAAGAAAAGGGCTGTCACAGGTTGGGTTGTTCAGGAAGCTGACATTTTAGAGATGGGCGTGCAGGGAGTTTATGAGGTCTGCTCTCAGGATCAGAGCAGAGGAGAGAAGGGATCAAAACTGGATTGTGACTCAGCCACAACAAGGGCATCAGTCAATTCCATGGGCAGCTCTGGAGCTGTGACGACCCATCTGAATTGTCCTGAGTTGGAACAAAGAAGCTGGGTCTTTATACCTTGGCATCTTCTGGTCACTGGGTACAGGCTGCCTCAGGAAGAGGCGTGACTGGCTAAGGCAATTCTCTTCCATCAAGGAGAATTCCCAGTGAGAGCAGGCAGCCGCAAGGACATTGCCATCTGCAGGGGGGAATGACATCCTTCAGTCCCAGTTTGGTCAACACCCCTGTGTGCATTAGATGAGGTCAAGTTAAAGGAAGGAAAATAACAGGACTAGGGTACTTACTCTGTGTCTGCACTTCGCACATACTACTCCACTTCCAGATAAGACCCTGCAAGGTCAATATCACTAGCCTCATTTTATCGGTAAGGAAGCTGAGGCTCAGAGAAAGTTACATGCCCATTGTCCTCAGTCAGTAAGCAGTAGAGTCAGGATTTGAACCCACCTCAGCTTAACCTATGCTCACAAGGACCAGTGAGCTCACCAGCCCAGTAAGAACTCTCATGGTGGGGAGACTCTTATCTTTGGTGAGATGGAGGATGGTTTCTAGAAAATATAAATGACTGTGTAGTTGAATGTGACAGCAACAGAGAGGGCCCAGAGATTAGATTGCGTGAATGATTTTTGGCACATAATGGACTTTTTTTTTTTTTTGACACTCTGTAAACCAAAACCTCTTATGCTAAAGAGTTTCCCATCTTAAGAGCTCAGGTGAGAGAAGCGGAAAATAGCAGGGCATCGTTTTATCAGCCTCCCCTGCAGTCAAGTGGGGCCCATGACACAGGCTCCACAGCTCACCCACATCCACCCAGCTTTGAGGAACACAGGTGGTAGGGAACAGGGACCTGGTGGTGGGGGCAGGATTCACTTCCTTGTTCAGTCAGTGCTGGGAGGGGGTGGGGGGCAGGCAGCGTAAGGGTTTGGGGATGGCAGTGGAACCATGGTGGTCTATTTGGCATCACAATTTCAAACACACTTTGAATATTGCTCCTAGATGGACAGCCCTAAGTGTGGCCTTTTAGCCCTCCTGCAAATTCTGTGAGTGATCTAATATATTTTAGAAAAATATTATCTTGAAACAATTTCATAAATATTGCAAAAATAATAAACCCTTCACCCAGATTCCCCAAATCCTAACATTTACTATGTTCGTGTTCTCTCTCATTTCATCTTTTATCTCTTTATCTATCTTCTATCTATCTATCTATCTATCTATCTATCTATCTATCTATCTATCTATCTATAAAGAGCCAGGGGACATCACATCTGAAACAACCGAACAGATGACCAAACTGGCTGAGTAGGGTGACCAGGACAGCAGGGGGATTAGTGAGGGATGACCAAATGACTGAGCAGCAGGTTGCATGGGGTGACCAGGCCAGCAGAGGGAGTTAGTGAGGGACAACCAAATGACTGAACAGCAGGCTGTGGGGGCAACTAGGCCAGCAGGGTGTCAGTGAGGGGAAACCAGGCCAGCAGGGAAGGCAGTAAGGGGCACCTGGCTGGAGGGAGGAGCAGTTGGGGGCAACCAGTTCAGCAGGGGGGCAGTTAGGGGCAATCAGGTCAGTAGGCAGCGGTGGTTAGGGATGATCAGGCTAGCAGGGGGGCCAGTTAGGGGCAATCAGGCAGGCAGACATGTGAGCAGTTAGAATCCAGCAGTCCTGGATTGTGAGAGGGATGTCTGACTGCCAGTTTAGGTCCAATTGGGCCTAAACTGGCAGTCAGACATCCCCTGAGGGGTCCTAAATTAGAGAGGGTACAGGCTGGCCTGAGGCTACTACCCCTTTTATTACCCTCCCCCTCCCCCTCGCTGCCTGAATGAATTTTATGCACTGGGTCTCTAGTGTTGAATAAGATTGGTGAACATGGACATCCCTGTGTTGTTTCTGTTATTAAGGGAAACACTTTTAATTTGGGCCATTGAGTATGATATTGGTGGTGGGTTTGTTATATATGACCTTTGTAACATTGAGATATGTTCACTCTTATAATTTTGCTGATAGGTTTTATCATGAATGGGTGCTGGATTTTTTCAAATACTTTTTCTGCATCTATTGATATAATCATACTAGGGGCCCAGTGCACAAAAATTTGTGCACTCAACAGGGGTTGGGGGAGGGGTCCCTCATCCCAGCCTGTGCCCTCTCACAGTTTGGGACCCCTTGGGGGATGTCCCTCCACCCCCGAGGCGGCCCAGCAGCCTGGAATCCATTGGGTCACACAGCACACATGGAGGCCACGCCATCCTGGCTGGGCTAATTTGCATACAGCAGCTCTGATTGGCTGGTGGGCGTGGCTTACCCATCCCAAAGAGACGGTTAATTTTAATATTACACTTTTATTAGTTTAGATGATTTTTATTCTTCATTTTGTATGTGGTGTATCATTGATTTGCAGATATTGTACCAACCTTGCATCCTGCAATAAGTCCCAACTGATTATGGTGTGTGATCTTTTCAATGTATTTATGGATTCAGTTGTGATTATTTTGTTGAAGATTTTAGCATCTATGTTCACCAGAGGTATTGGCCAATAATTATCTTTCTTTGGTGGTGTCTTTATCTGGTTTTGGAATTATAATGCTGGCCTCACAAAATGAGCTTGGAAGTCTTCCTCTCTCGTGAAGTTTTTGGAATAGTTTAGGAAGTGTAGGTGTGGGTTCTTCTTTGAATGTTTGGTAAAATTCCCTTGTGAAGCCATCTGGTCCAGGACTTCTGTTTGTTGGGATTTTTTGATTACTGCTTCACTTTCATCAGTTGTAATCTGACTATTCTGATTTTCTGTTCTTTTTTTTCTGATTCAGTTTTGAATGATTGTATGTTTCTAGGAATTTACCCATTTTGTCCAGATTGTGCAACTTATTGGCACATAGTTGTTCATAATATTTTCTTTCAATTCTTTGTATTTCTTTGGTGTCAGTTATTACTTGTCCTCTTTCATTTCTGATACTATTTATTTGGGTCTTCTCTCTTTTTTTCTTGATGAATCTGGTTAAAGATTTGTCAATCTTGTTTATCTTTTCAAAGAACCAGCTCTTGGTTTCACTGATATTCTGTATTGTTTTTTAGATTCTTACTTCATTCATTTCTGATCTGATTTTTATTATTTCCTTTCTTCTACACACTTTGGGCTTTGTTGTTCTCTTTCTAGCTCCTTAATTTTTATTAATTTTTAAGGCAATATTCTATTCAAGTGTTTTATGATCTGCATTGCATCAAACAAATGTAAGAATATTCTTATAGATTTTGCTATGATGAGGTCCATGCTGGAGAGGAAAATGCCTGAATGATGTACTACTCCAGGGACTATCAAATTGCAGTTGGCCTCTCAGTGCAGGTGGACAGAGAGAGAGCAGAGGCAGGTGAGTAATATTGGGGGGTGAGGTGTTGAATACAGTGTTCAACATCCAACCCCCAGCTGATGCTTTTGTGTCTCAGTTTCCTACACACACCTGTGCTTCGTGGCTGAGAAATTATAGCATATTTATTTATTCTTTCCTCTTTGAAGCAGTGAGGGTGATGCATAGCAAAGATATAGGCAGAGAGTGAACACTTTCTGAGCACTAACTGTTAGCCTAGCACTACACTTGTATGATAGACTGCATTCTCCCTGTCATGAGCTAATATGTGATTAAGTGCTCAGTTCTTGAATAAGTTTCTTTATCCATCAAATGGGTATAGTGATAATGCATAGTTCATAGACATGATGTAGGAAGTAAGTGAGATACCCAATGTAAGGTGTTCAGCACTGGTGCTCAGCCCACCATGAACCAACCAATGAATGTTGACTATGAGTGTGATTGGATGAGATGCTGTGCTTGAGATCACTTGGCCCTGAAAAATGAAACAGGGATTGAACTCATGCCTGCATTTTCCTTATCAACATTCTTCTCCTTGTGAAGCACATGGAAATGAGGACTTGGACTGGAGATCAAATGTTCATTTCACAGACAAGGAAGCAAAGGATAGGGGCGAGCTCTGGCTGTCCTCACGTCAGTGCTGGCCTCTGCTCTAACATTCCTTCTCTTGTGCTAGGTTCCTCCATCATCTGCACTTGTGCTAACCTTGGTGCTCCGGAAGGTGGGCAGAGAGCTCATAACTTGGTAATTACCTAGTGGATTTTATAAGACCATATAATGGTGTACTATGCAAACTTTTATGAGTATTTATTTTACAGTGTCTGCTGAAACCATTAACACTTTCATTAGCCAGATTCAAGGGCCGTAGAGGCTTGCCTTCCCTGCTAAGATCTATTTATCTATAGATGTTAAATAAAAGTTTATGAAAATATTGCAGGCTCATCGCAAGGCCAGACAGATTCTCAGTGGTTCACAGACTCTGATGGAATTAGGAATCCATGATCAACTATCTATCTTTTTCAATTTTGTACTAGCTGGAAGGAGACAAATGGAGAGTACCAGGCCAGACAGTCCACAATATTTATTACTTCTCCTTGAAACCTAGATTCTGCCTTCAGAGCTGATCTCCAAGTGACCTCATGCCTTCTCAGATGGCAATTTCATTTTGGATTCCATAATTTCTAGCAGGTAGAAGCTTAAGCATGTGGTACCAAGAAATATAAATATATAATTTCTAGTTCCTTTGAAATATGTGGCTGGACATTATAGGTGACTATACCTGATAAAATTAGGATGCTGCCTTTAATGTGCTTAAACCCAATGGTAAAAACTCAGAGTTGTTTATCAGATTTGTTTATTAGACATGCATCTGTTCATTCATTCAACATTTATTGAGTATGTATTATATGCCCAGCATTGAGAGAACTACTGTGCTTGAGTGAAGTGATCATTAGCAAGAAGTAACCAGCTAGAGAAGCCAGTACCTGGGAATTTATCTCCATCTGGTTGGGGAAGCTGAGGACATGGGTGGTATATTTCCTCAGTGCTGAGACATGTCATGGAGCTTACCTGATTAAAATAAATGTACACTTTGCTCATTGATAGATGTCCTCAATAATCCATGAGGAAATGTCCTAAGAGCAATGAAAGAGATGCTTAAAGGAATTGAATCCTCCTTGTCTTGCATCCAAGTTGTTTTGTTATTATCTGTTTGTGTCCTGTAGATGGAACTTATTCTCCTGAGTCCATGGCCCACTCATCATTATGGGTACAACGCCAAGCCCTTCTCTTATGTGTGTTTCCCTTTTATTTTACCACGTTCCCATTCCCATCCTCCCCATAGGCAACTGCAATTTTGCATTTGATGTCTATCTTTTTTACTTACATACATTTTTATAAAATATTTACTATTTTGCTGCATGTATTTTTAATGCACGTAAGTGGTATTACATTGTATAATCTCATTTTATTTCTCTCTCTTCTCACTATACACTATGTTTTTAAGATTCCCTCATGTTGCTGTGCTTAAATCTGATCTGTGGCTTCTAATTGCTGCTCTATCAGATTTTATTTGTGCGAAAGTGTAAGCTATTTTGAGGAAGAGATCTAGCTGAACTTCAGGAAAATAATTCTGCAGATTCTGGGGAGAACAGACTGGAGTCACTGTAGGATGTGGCTTCTAGGAAGCAGCTTTAATCACCCAAAATGAGAGGACACTAGGCTTAGTACTGGAGTAGAAAAGAGAGTGTGTATGTTAGACCTATTTAGAGGTGAACGTGGTATATTCTGGCTATGTTTGGCATAGAAGGAGTGAAGGAGAGGGGAGTCAAAGATAATATTAGGATTTTTGAGCCTGAGGGGTGGGGTGGTTTCAAGTACTAATGTTAGAGAGGGAAACACATTAGAAGGTGTGGGTCTGGTGGGGAAAAGAAGAGGAGAATAAGAGGATGTCAAACCTAGACATTCATCTGTCCATTCACTCAACGTTTATTGAGTATGTAGTATATGCCCAGCATTGAGTTAGCCTGCTAGGAAAGCAGGGTGAGGGTAGGGAATATAGCTCTACTTTCATTAGGTGGAAGACATACATTAACCAAAGATCACAAAAATAAATAAATAAATCACTGCAAATTATCACAAAGGGCCTGGGGAGGTGAAGGGCCTGGATTTAGGTGGGAAATCAAGAGCATGTTCTCTGGGGCCATCACAATTCAGCTAAAACTTAGATGGCTAGTAGTTACCTTGGTGACAAATGAAGGGAAAGGCATTCTGCACTGAGGAACGGCATAAGCAAAGAACTTGATGTGGGGGAAAACTTGGCACATGTGAGGTGCCTGAAGACAGCCAGGCTAGCTGAGGCTCAGGGAGCAAGAGAAGGCCAGCATCTCCTAGGCCATGTCCAGCTTTTGAACTTCAACTTAAGAGAAACGTGAAGTATTTAAGAGTGTTAATCAGGGGCTGCCATGTTCAGCTGAGCTGTTCAAAACAGAGCTATGTGAAGATTTTAGGGAGGCAGTGTGGGAGGGTGGAGAGGAGTTTTGGGGACAGGAAGGTGTCTTTAGGCATAGTGTGGATGTAGTAAATCCTGGAGGTGGGATAGCCGGTACTATGGGAGAAGCTGAAAGAAGTGTGTAGCTGAAGTGTGGAGAATGAGGAGAAGAACTGGCTGGGTGGTGACAGAATTCAGACTATCTCAGGACCTGTCAGATTGTAGACTGGAAAATAATAACAAAAAGAATTTATTTGGGAAAAAGAAAGGGTTGCAACCACATGTATGCAGACCTGGCTAGCCTGTGCATACTCTGGCCTGCATGCCAAAATGGAGGGGTATTTTAGAGAGGGGAATGGGAAGTTAGAGCTATAGAGCTTTATTATGTACACTAGAGGCCCAGTGCATGAATTCATGCACAGGTGCAGGCTTTGGATGTTTATGAGGATTGGGGCCGATTGGGGCTGTCTCGCCCAGTCCCAATCTGGGCCAATCAGGGCCAGGGGGAGGGACTATGGGAGGTTGGCTGTGGGAGCACACTGACCACCAGGGAGCAGCTCCTGCATTGAGCATCTGCCCCCTGGTGGTCAATGCTCATCATAGCAACTGGTCAACTAGTCATTTGGTTGTTCAGTTGTTTGGTCAACTGGTCACTTAGGCTTTTATAGAGAGATAAGAAAGATTTCTTGTGTGTAGGGTTCCAGTAATTATGCAGAGTGTGAGAACTTCCATAAGCGATCCACCCACAACCCCAACCCCTTCTCAACCCCTGACTGATTGTTTGCTTCAAGTTCTAGTTAGTCTTTATCAGGCCACATTATGAAGTTTGGACACTATATTAAGGGGAAATCTTTGGAGGGCTTTAGGCAGGAATGACCCTGTCAAATCTTTGGGGATAAAATCTCATTTAGGCTGCTATGTGGAGCACAGATTGGAGAATAAGTGGAAACATTCAGGAAGATTTGCTGTTTTCTTGATGAGGGGTCAGGTGGCTTGGTTTGGGCATAGAAAAGGAGATAGGGAGAAGGAGATTGATCTCAGAGGTTTTGAAGTCAAGTTGACTGGGCTTGATGATGAATTAGTATGGTGGTGGCAGGGCACTGTGTCAGTAGTGACAGGTTGAGTTTGAGCTGCCTGTTGCTTATGCAAATACAGATGTCCAGGGGTCGCTTACATATGATACTCTGATATGTAGGAGATGGTTTAGAGGCCCTGTGATCGATTTCAGAATCACCTGTTCTGTAGAGAAAGGGGAAACCATGAAAATAGGTGAAATCATCTAGGAAGATTGAGTAGGGACATACATTGAGAAATGCCCATTTTGGGAGACCAGTTTTTATTGAAGATTTTAAATTTTGTTATTCATTTTGAGACATTAAAAATGCAATAGCAAGCAGGCAGAAATATAGCATCATCTCATATTCTCATCATTCATATATTTGGTATGATCTGCTATCTCAGAATTAAAAAGAAATAAAATATTACAATCCTAACTCTCAATTTCCTGGCAAATACACTCATAAGGATACTTTTTTTGAGATACAGAGTCATTTTTTTCTTTGTGTTTTTCCACCCCTGATCCAGGCAGATCATGAGGTCTGGTTTACGTGCCTTGGGAGGCAGGCTTTGGATGTTTATGAGGCCCAGATTGTCTAAGAGAATGGAGATAGTAGAAACAAGGAGGGTTTTCCAGTGATTGGAGAGAGTTACCTGGGCAAGTTTTGTGGTCCTTGCCCCTAGCAGTACTTAGAGCACTGGCAGGACTCACAGTGGGTAACCTGTGATGCTTGGGCCACCAGCGCTGCCAAAGCTCCCTGTGCAGGCTTGGTGGGGAGGGAGCAGGGTCGCATAGGGCCTCAGAGCCCAAGACAGTGGAATTATCCATGGTAATCCAGAGTGGACCAATGTCCTGTTACCAGAGAGGCCTCCTTTATGTCCTTGTCCTTGTCTTGCCTTAGAACCATGGCGTATCCCTTCAAGGGTAGGAGAGGAAGCCCAAGAATAACTGAGGCTGAATTTTTCACCAACCCAGTAGGATGAGAGCTCAGGGTTGGAATTCAATTAATGAACAGAAAATAAATGAAATGCTTCTTAAAACACTTGACAGTCATCACCATATAAGTGTACTTAATGAGGGGAGACTATGATGGAGGCTGAGGAAGAGGAGCACACAAGCCAGCATCTACTCAGGAAGAGGCAACTCCAACAGAGAGAGTGGGCAGCTGTGTGATATATGGCTGAGCAGCCTGAGGGAGAGCCCCAGAGGGCAAGGGTAAGGGACCTGTAGGGATGGAAGCCTTTGAGAGTACAGGGCGCCTATGCTGAGGAACTGAGAAGAGAATGGGAAGTGAAGCTTGTATAGATTCCATTTAGGAAGCTTGTTAGTGAAGAGAAGGGAAGAGAAAAAAGGTGTAAACATTTTTTGTTTTGCTTAAGGCTAGGAGAGATTTGAGGCTATTTCAGTCCTAAGGTTGAAGGAGAAGCAGAAGAGTCTGAATAAAAAAGGTGAAGGGAGTAAGAAGTACAGATTGGTAGTTACAGAACTGTCATGGGGATGTAGAGTACAGCATAGGGAATATAGTCAATAGTATTGTAATAACTTTCTATGGTGCCAGCTGGTTACTAGACTTATCAGGGGATCATTTGAAAGTTATAGAGATCTGTAACCACTATGCTGTACACCTGAAACGAATATAATATTGAATTTCAACTATAATTGAAAAATAAAAAGATAAAAGGATAGACTTTTTTAAAAAAAAAAAAAAGAAGAAGATTGAGTAGATAATTGGTGGAGGCAGGCGCCTGAGCTTACGGCAGACAGGATACACTGAAGAGGACGGGGCTGGCCCTGTATGGAGACAGCACACACTTCTGGGTCTGCAGTAAGGAAGACTGCATAGCTACATATCGAGGAACCTTCGAAGTACAGGGAGGATTCTGAGGGAGCAAATGGTAGATGGCCTTGATCTTTATAACAAAGCATGTAGAAAGATCGATGTTGGCTTCTCAAGGGCCTGTGAATAATAGAAATGTTTCAGGATCTATACAGAGAAGAACACAATAAGAAATCATTAAGGCTGAATATAAGTACAGTCATAGTAAAGTTACCAGTATGATTACATACTATATGGCAGGCACTATTTCATGCCTACTATATAATAATTCATATAACTAGTATAATTCTTAGCCATTATTAGTATTATTATCCCTACTTCGTTAATGAAGAAAGTGAGGTTTACAAAGGTTAAATAACATGACCTCACTAAATAATATAACCCTGTGACCATTCAACAAGGAACAGAGCTGGGGTTTTAATCAGTCTACTAGACACAAAAGTCAGCCTTAATCCTTTGCTGTCCTGGAGAAATAGTGGTGCAGGCCCTGAGCTTGAAGTTCAAAAGCTGAGTCCCAGAATGTTCTCCAGCAGCGTGGAGGTCAGAAGGATTGCTGAGTGCTGGATGAACTGGTTTCCCTGACACTCTGATCTGCAGACATCTGGATGAAGATAAAGTGTGATAGATGTGGGACCCCTGCCAGTTTGTTCAGAGAGAGACCTAATAGTCTTGCAGAATAAAGAATGTGAAGAAGTTAATGATTTGGAGGCCATGGCTGAAAGTGGAGCTCATAGTTTATCTGTGTACAGGTAGAATCTGAAGCCATGAAGCTGATGCCAAGGGAGAAAGTTTAGAGTGTGAGGCAGAAGGGGCTTAAAGTCAGGTCTGGGGGAATCCTATCTAATAAAGAGGGAATATGCTAATTGACCCTCACACTGTCATAAAGATGGCAGCGCCCACAGCCAATAAGGAAGAAATATGCTAATTAACTGCCATGCCCTCAAAGATGGCAGCTCCCACAGTTAATAAGGAGGGAATATGTTAATTGACTGCCCCATCCTCAAAGATGGCAGTGCCCACAGCCAATATAGAGGGAATATGCTAATTGACTGCCATGCTCTCAAAGATGGTGGCGCCCAGTCCCCTCAGTCCTGCCGGGGTGGCAGGTGCATGGCAAGGCTAGGCCCACCCTCAGCCAGAGTCCCCCAGTCCCTTAAGCTCCCAAGCTGCCGAGGGCTGGTCCGAGGTACAGGCAAACCTCAGATATTGCTTCCCAGCCATCCAGGGTCAGTCAGAGGCACCAGCAAGCCTCGGATGTTGGCTTTACAGCTGCCCAGGGCTGGCCTGAGGCACAGGTAACCAAGGCAGCAGCAGAGGTGTGATGGGGTGTCACCTTCCCCTGATCACCGGGTTGCCTCCCACCCCTCAGGGGTCCCAGACTGTGAGAGAGGGCAGGCCAGGCTGAGGGACTCCCCTTCCAGTGCATGAATTTCATGCACTGGGCATCTAGTTCAATATAAAGTGGCCAGTAAAAGGAGGTGAAACTGGTAAAGGGGATGAAGAACATATTGTTAGGAAATATAGGAGTGGGGAGAAGGAAAGACAATAGGTATCCAGAAGCGAGGAGTGTCCAAAACAGAACCTGGCCAGTGCAGTGAGATGAGTTTTGAGACATGCCCATTGGATTTGGGACATGGCATTCTTGGATGCCCCAAGCAAGAGCTATTTCAGTGGAATGATGGGGACTTAAGCCAGTCAGGAGTAGGTTGAAGAGTGAGGAGCTGTAAATAGGAAGTATGAAACAACCTTTTCAGAAAGTTTGGCTTAAAGGGTAAAGACAGAGAGAGGCAATGGCAGGAGGGGTATGCAAGGTTGAGAAAAGGCAGTTTAAAATGGAAGTGACGTATGGGTACTTAAATGTCATTGGGAGAAATCCTTCTTGAGAGGGAACTAGAGAAAGAAGGGCTCGTGGGTAATGCACATTTCCTGGCAAGGCAGGAAAAGATGGGTCTTAAGCCATGTGGACAAACCAGCCTTGGTTGGTAGGAGGCTGAAAAGGCCAAGGAACAGGAGGGCGGGGGTGGGCTTGCGTGCTTGTTGGTGGGTGGGTGAGAGTTCTGTGTAACAGACTCAATGTTCCCCGAGAAATAGAAGGCAGGGTTGTAAGCCAAGAGTGAAGACAGAAATGGGGGAGTCAGAGGTTTGAGAAGGGCAGATTAGGTCGGAAGCATGTTCCAGAGTTGATCAGAGAGATGTGGTATGCCTGCCGGACAGTGTTGAGAGCCCATCTGAGAACAGTTATCTTGAATACACGGTGAAATTGATCTTCAGCATTGCGGCACTTCTCAATAAAACTCAGCAGCTGTGCTCTGCTTCAGAACACAAGGGAGTCGGTCCATTCAGAATTAGGTTTTTGCAAGATGGGTGTGATAAAAAGACAGAGCAGTAGAGGAGTTTAGAGTTCTGAAAAAAGTGTTCTGGAGTGATGGGTTATAAGATATAAGTTTGATAAGGAGGAGAATGAAGAAAGAAGGTAGCTGATGGATTGGCAGAGAGTGAAGGGGGTTAATTCACCAGAGGTTCCAGTGAGGTGCGAAGACCATTTGGGGAAAGTTGACCAAGCTAAATGGGTAGAAAGTTGAGATCTATGCACAAAATAAATCACCATGACAAGACTTAGGTGGTTTTAGAAGTAAGTGACAAATTTGTAATAGAGAAGAAGGTCACTGGGGATGAAGGGGTCAAGGGACTGAGGGGCTAGGGTGGTAGATGGTCATTCACGTGGGCCCTGAAGTCGCATGATTCAGGGGCCAAAGGCATCTATGAATGAGGATGGTAGGAAGACAGCAGGACTGAGGAGGGGAAGCAGGCAGCATGTCCAGAATTGAGGCTATTCTTACCCCCACAATGCCACAATTTGAGATTCCTTTTTTGACTTAAGATGTCTTCCCCTTTAGGTTGAAGAGGTTCTAAGGAGGAGTAAAAAACCAAGACTTGTAACTCATTTACTCTTTGGTATAAACTAGTTTCTCAGTTACAGAATACTTTTTGGCCAAGAGAACAAAAAAGGCATATGGAGTGAGAGGAAATGGCTAAGCCTAGAAAATGTCATCACAGTCAGTCTTAGGCACCAACACAGGGCAGTTGGCTCAGTATAGCAGGAAAGTGGTAATCAGACAGGTGCCGTTCCACTGGCTCACAACAGCTCTTGTGGGCAAGCAGGAGGCATCATGAGACTTGGTTCAAGGCTTTCTAACTCCTTGGCAGGACTAATTTGAATGAGATCTGAGAAGAGATTCTGGACAACTCAAATTTGCCCCAATAAAGATCACTTCTAGGCTGCTAGCTGCTAACCCCATAGCTATAGACTTTTTAATTGGAAAGGTAGGGGTTGCTAAATGAAAGAGGTCACCTTATAATGGGAAACCAAACACATTCCCATATTTTGAAAAGCAGATTATATTGCACTTATAATGTCCATCCATGCATCCATTCATCCAAAATGAAGCATTGACTCACCAATTTTTATATGCAGGCCTTTTGGTGAGGAGTGTGCAAAGATATGAATAAGACCTGATCTCATTCTTCAAAGAGATCGTCATCTGGGCAAGGGAAAGAAAGATAAGCTAGACAAATAATTAAAATGCTGTTTTATAAATTCCGTAATGGTGAATTATACAAAATGGCTGGGGAGCATTGCAGAAGAAGTAATTAACTTTGAAGTAGACACAGGCAAACTAAAACATTGGTTCCAAATAATCAGCGCCTGTTTGGGTGGGTGGTAAAGCATAGGGGCCTTCTCAAAATTGCTAAAACTAAAGAAGGTTTCAGAAGGTCCTAACATCTGGGCATTTGTCCTGATGCTGGTATGATGGGGATATGTTTTGCTGTGGTTTTGAGGTGGAGAATATTATAAATTAATAGCAAGAGTATTTTGTGAGTTAGAATACCTTCACAACAAAAGGGGGGGGCGGGCAAGAAAAATCACATAACTGTGAGTTTCCTCCTGCTTGGGAACTTGTCAAAGTGTCCCTGAGGCTGGTAGGGAAGGGCTCCCAGGAAAGTCCTGTGCTCTGTCTTTGGGACATAAACTCAGATTTCTACAGTGGCTAGAGCCCTGGAAGCGTTCCCACCACTTTCTCTTTTATTTATCTAAAACTGTGGTTTTCATCTTGGTGCCACAGCACGAAGATGTATGGCCACATCGATAATAACAAAATAATTCATGTGCCCCCACAACAATAGTTTCAAAGTTATTTATATAACAATACCACTCTCATTCATATTTGAATTTTTTTCCCCCCAGTGGCACAGAAGGGGGTGGATTTACAGCTCTGGAAGGAAATTATGCTGCATGGCCTGCCACTTATTTCTACTACATCTTTCCTACCATTGCTACTGAGCAGCTAATTAGCAAGGATTACTCAGGAAAGGTTCAGCTGGGGATGGAGTGGGTACTGTGATGCCTCTTCTTCAGGTGTAAATAGTTGATATCTCAGTGATACTGCTTATGATTCAGTCAGACATGATTCTTCTATAAAAAGAAAAGTGTTTGTTTTTTTTTAAAGAAATGAATACGCATTAATTAACTTTACTGCATAGGTGAATAAATTCAAGATCTCAGTGAGGTCTAGAAGAAAGTAAAATGTGAGGCAGGACTGGTCCCTTCGGACAGGAACTGTCTTTAATTGCTGCTTGAACTAAGGTTTCCCCTTATCCTCCAGGATCCTTTGAACACTCTTTTAGCTCCTGCTTGTCCATGACCCTCTGGCCCACGTCCCTTCTGGTCTGGCTTTTGCTTGGGGTCCCTGCTTCCTTGTGTCTCTCTGAGTCCCTTTCAGAGACAATTGACTTTTTGTTTCCTTTCCTTTTGTGGTCAGGGCACACAGAAAATGAAAAGCTCCTGTAGTTCATGGTCTGGTCCCTTCCAATCAGGCTGTGGCTACCTGATAACCCGGTCGCTGACACAGGAGGTCTCTGCTCTCTGCCCACGCCCATCACTCCTGCCCACCCGGCTCCCTCTACCTGCCTGCCTGGCCTTTTCTGATGAATAGATTCCCCAGACACACAAAAGACTCAGCCTGGAGCCCGCAGTGTGCAGGAATGTGCAGCCTTCTCCTGACAGCCCTTTTCTTAAAGAAGCCAAACTCTTTTGGCCTTTCCAAAAATTTAAATATAGCTCAAATATGCCAGCGCATGTGTTGAGCAGAGCGGCATAGTAGTTTTCATATATCCAAGTTACTAATTTTCTGGGACCTGCCAACGTTTCCATTTTAGTCTTACAAGATTAAAAAGAATCATTTGAAAATATATCAAAATTTCAAATGTTCTGTGTAGGCCCTGAGGGTGGATTGTCTAGTGGTGGACTGTGTGGTCCTTTGGGGATTTCTCTTTTTCCCCCATAGGTTGCCATCCTTTATCCATTCACTGGTGGATATACAGGACAAACTCACAGCAGTCTGCAGAATTTTAGTTCTGTACTAGAGTCAGATGAGAAGACGACAAACCACAGGCTAAAATCAGGTGTTTCTTAGTCATATTGCCTCAAAGAAGCTTTAATGGTTAGTAAAGGGTATTGTGTTGAGAGAGGAGTCAGGTGGTGCACCCCTGGA
Organism: Murina feae; assembly: GCA_004026665.1. Taxonomy (NCBI): domain Eukaryota; kingdom Metazoa; phylum Chordata; class Mammalia; order Chiroptera; family Vespertilionidae; genus Murina; species Murina feae. The sequence goes on from PVJC01003483.1 coordinate 48,803, forward strand.
AAGGGTGATACATCCATACCCTGTGCTTAGTCTCCCCTGGACATCCATTCATCAGTGCTTTTCCCATAACACTCCCAGTAACACCCCCTCACACACACATGACACCCCCTCACCTACACTCAATTCCACTCACATACACGGATATGCACACATTCATACCCCCTCATATCCACAATACACTCTCACATCTACTTACACCTACTCACAATCACACACATAGATATACACACACTTTTACACATATGCATATACACTTTCTCAGACCATGATCCAGAAGGCAAGGCATTGTTCTTTAGCAGAATGGAGTGGAGAGGGGTCTGGGAATGAAACCATCTGATTAGCTGTGTGACCTTGGGCGGGGCCTCAGTTTCCTCACCTGAAGCATTAGGAATAATGAGGGGACAGGGATGAAACCATGTTAGCCTTCTCAGTTAATGATTTTATAACCTGCTGAGCTGGTCTGGCACTTCCAGACCTGTTATTCAGGGCAGATTTTTGTTGGACTTTTTCAGACTTTCAAATAATTCCCCTTGATATGGCGTCCATCCTTCCCACTTTCAGTCTCTGGCTTCCTGGGGTGGTGTTGAAGGCCAGCCGTACACTCAGGGCCATTTGGAGATGATAAGGCTGCCACTCTGGCTGCAAATGCCAGAAAAGTGAGTCACCTTGGGCGCTGACCTTAGAGGGAGAGACGATCAGTGATTGCTTCTCAGCAGTCCCTCTAAAAGCCCAAGATGCACCATCGCTTCCCTCTTCACATCACCTTGCCATAGGCAATGCATGTTCACACCTATTAATTACTTCATTTGGTTCTTACATGAGCTCTAAAAAGAAGAAAGTTCAAATATTTTTGTTGAAATTTTTGATAAAAGGTTAAATGACTTGCCTCATAGTCACAGCTAATGAGGAGCAGAGGTGAGGCTGCACATGGGTATTCTTCTGATTGGTAGACCAGGGCTTTTCCTGGAGCTTTTTATAATCTTTTAGTAATACGGATGTCTGTGATGTGCCCCAGTGATGAGGGGGCTTGGGGCCTCAGGATGGGGATGGAGAATCTAGTTTGTTAGCTGGATCCCCAGGGGATTCTGTGACTCTCCAGGCTTGGGGATCCCAGATGTATGTCATCCAGAGCATGGAACAGGCTTGCTATGAAAAAGAAGCTGTGAGGTATGGGAAGGACATTGTGGTTATAATGCTGAGGCCTGGCTTGCAATTCTGTGTACATTAATCTTGCCCTCAAATCATTCTCAGTGTTAGTTTTTTCACTTGGTCATGAGGCAAATGAAGCCTGGGATAGCCCCTCCCCCTCCAGACACACACACACACACACACACACACACAAACACTCTATGCACCTGAGAGATTGTATTAGTTAGCTTTTGTTGTGTAACAAACATCCCCCATTTGTCACACACTTAATTCTTTCTATGAGGGCTGCAGGCTAGAGTAGTTTTGCTGGGCTCTATATGAAGACTAAAGGAGATACACTGTCTGGGGCAGGAGAGATAGAAACAAAAGCGGTAGAGTCCAGTGCTTATATATATAGAAGACTTCTGATCAAACACAACCTACATCGCATCTACTCTCTCATCATTAGCCAAAGCAAGTCTCTTGGCCAAACCTTGGGGAATTACATACTCTGCCTACAGGAAATGAAGGCCTGGATGGAGAAGGAGTAAATAGTTATCAATGCGTAATACAATTTGGAGGAAGGGTTGTCATACTGCCCACATTTACAGAACTCACGAGCTTCAACTCCAGCTATTGAAGTCCCCCATAGTCTGGTTTGGTGATTATTAATTAGTCTGTGTCTTTGATCCCATTCTGGCCCTGTGGAGGCTGTCTCTGTCTCTGTGTCTCCTTCAGATCCTTCCTCTTCTCCATCTTATGCTCTAGAAGTGCTCATGTCTCAAAGGAAAAGCTCCCAGGGACCATGCAGTATAAATGCAAGCAAAAAGAGGCAGCCATAAATCTCAGGGGCCTTCCTAAGTGCTCTGGCATGGCTATCACTCAGCTTGGCATGGGCAAATGCACTCATGCTTTTCTTCAAGAAGGACACCTGCAAGGTGAGAGACCACAGGCAGAAAGCATGCAGGACCCATGGAGGAACGGAGTGTAATTAAGGGGGGCAAGAGGCTTACAAAGATTTCAGCGAGAGGAAGAAAAATACTAACAGCATGAATTCTCCTGCCCACCGTTTCAGGGATACAGTGCCCCAGGATGAGGCGGAGGCCCCAGGGCTGTGGCCCACAGCACATGTGGTTACTGAAGGAGGCCCGAGCTGACCCACAGTCAGAGCACAGTGTTGGGGGGCTCAATATTCTATAACAAGACTCACTCTTGTGTTGAGTATGATCCCTTCATTGGATTCCATAATCATTGGCATGTTGCTATCAAACAAACTTTTATCTCATACCTAGTATCACCACTCCAAGAGCACATATTCAGTGCTTCTTGAGAATTCTCTGAGAATGTGGAGATGAACAAGCCCCAGGCTCTGACCTGCGGGGCTCACAATCTGCAGCATGAACCAAACCTTTTTATCTCAGTAGATGCTGTCAGAGATGCATGAACATCATCCAGGGTGGTGCAGACAAGCTCACTTCTCCAGCTGCCTTGTCTCTTTTTCCATAATGATAATAACTGCTAGCATATCTGGACACTTTAGTCTCTTTATTTCATTCTCTCCCTATAAGCAACCCTTACACTAACACAATGGGCAGTGGAACAGCATGGGAGGTAAACAGTCCTGGAATTCTAATCCTGGCTCTGCCACTTACTCACTGTGTGATCCTACCTGTAGTTTAATCAGTGATAACAGTGGAGCAATAATACCTTCTTTTCAGGGGTCCTCTGAGGACTAGAGCCAAAATGTTCACATGGCCCAGAACAATCTCTGGACAATCCTGGATAGCATCTACTTTCAAAATGCTGCTACTTTTGCATGCAAAAAAGACATGAATTTAAGGGGACCAGGGGTGGGATGTTATGGAATGAATGTTTGTATCTTCCCCAAATTCATATATTGAAGCCCTACCTCAAATGTGATGATATTAGGAAATGAGGCTCTGGTGGGCAATTCCATTTAGATGAGGCCATGAAACTGAGTCCTGATGATGGTATTAATGTTTTTATAGAAAGAGACTAGAGTGTTAGCTCTCTCTTTCACTCCCATGTGAGGACCTGGTAAGAAGGCCAGGAAGAGGGACCCTATCAGGAACTGAATTGGCTAGCACCCAGATTGTGGGCATTTCCAGCTTCCAGAACTATTGTCCAAGCTGCCCAGTCTCTGGTATTTTGTTATGGCAACTGAATAAACTAAGACATGGCCTAGAACCAGATGAGGAAGCCCATGCTATAGATTTTCCATAAGTACCCTTTATCAGATTGAAGAAGTTCCCTTTGTTTTGGAATTTGCCAAGCACCTTTATCATGAAAGGAAAATGAACTGGTATAGTCATCCAATAGAATATTCTCAGCAATAAAAATACTACCAATACACACAAGGTCATATTGAGTTTGTAAGAACACAGACCCTAGAGTCCCTACTATATGATCTCATTTTAATGTAGTTTAAGAATAGGCAAAACTAACGTATATAATGGGAATTGAATAGTGTTTGTCTCTGGGCGGAGGATTGATTAGAAAGGGGCCTGAAGAAACTTTCAGGAGGAATGGAAATGTTCTCTAATTTGTTATGGGTTTGGTCACAGCAAGCGATGCATACGTGTCACATTTTATTGATAAACACAGTTTTTTGTGTATGTTTGCAATGTTATTATGATGTGCCAACGTTTGGTTTTCTTTGTGGTTAATTCTGCTTTCGATTCATAGCACTTGTTGCATCTGAAACTGATGTTTGTTGCCACACTTGAAAACTCAGCCATTATGCCCTCAAATACTTGCTTTTGTCCAATTTTCTTTCTCTTCTCCTTCTGAAACCACAATCACATATCTGCTAAGGGGTGGAGGAGGCCTAAGGGAAACTCCTTCAAGCTAAACTGTCTTTGTGCCTTTTCACCCAATTCCTCTGTGTCTTTGGGGCACGCACATACCTTCAGATCTCCATCTCAGAGCTGAAGGTTCTTATTTCCAGATCAACACAAAACTACCTCTCAAAGTTTGTTTCAGTGGTAAAGACTCAAAACATAATCGTCCGTTCTCCTCCCTGCCCTATGGAGAAACTGCGTTTAAATAATAAGTCCTTATACTTCAAAGGTGTCATGACATGTTTAGGTGCAGACACACTGGCGGACATTCAGATATCTGACCCATGGAAGGGGGCCATGGGCAGAGGAGGTTACATGCCCTGTGCTCTTGCGCAGCCACCTCACCTTTCTCCTTTGAAATCTAGTCTCATTTAGGTTCATAAAAACAGCATTTGTACATAATTTTGTACTTTAAAAAGGAGCTTCCCAGATGGTTTAAATAAGCTAATGTTTGCAGAACATAAATATATCCCTAATTTACAAATGTGAAAGATGGGGCTCAGAGTACTTCCCATGTGCTGGGGCCTTAAACATGATCTCATCCAGTTATCACAAGACCAATGGGAGTGAAGCTTCCCCAGGGCCTGCTTTCTTGGTGGAGGGCTGTGTTCCCTCTTGGATTTAACACAAAATACATGATTTCCCATCACACTTGAGTTCCTTAGAACCATAGAGCTGGTAAATGATTCTAACCAAGGCTACAAGTAAGGTTTTTCTAGCTCAAATATTCCTTCCCTCCTTTTTTTCTCCCCACTTTCTTCAGTTTCATATTTATTAAGAAAAACAAACAAACACACACAACAGTATAAGAATGAAGAATAAGGTAGTAAATATATATGTAATTCAATAGCCCTAAATAAACTATTTTAATTTTTCTAAGTCTCCTTTGAGTCTTTATCCACATGCCTACATATTTTATGTTGCTTTGATCTCACTTTGCTCTCCCCTGCCCCTGCCCCATACTGACATCACCCTGTGTTCTGCATTTCTCTCCTGACGTCACATCATGGGCATTTCCCCATGTTGTTGTCCATGATCAGTGGCTGTAGATTGTTCTAGTAGGAACCCCAAGCTTCCTCTGCTCCACTTCTCCCATTCCACCTCCCTCAGCCTCCCTTCAGCTGGACATCAGATTTCAAGATGAGGCCTCCATGTCCCTCTGTGTGTTTAGAAGGGAATGTGATGCTGAGAGGTCTTTTTTCTTAAAAAAAAAATCAAATTTGAACATCAAATTAGATCGAATATGCCTGCTGTTAAAGCAATGATTTTTAAGGGCTGATCATCAACAGGTGAATTTATGTAAATCCCTGCTTAAAACTGCTATATTAAAGACTGGGAGGAAATAAGGTAACAACTCCCTAATGCCTTTCTTCGCCTGGACATTCAGCAGGAATGGCAATTTCATTTAAGGGAGAATTTCAGCAGAAATCAATTTTGCTAAATCAAATTCAAGGGTCACTGATTGTTGAGAAAACCATAGGTATGCTAATGCTACTATTTATAGTTTGGTTAATACCTATGCATAATCAGGGAAAATTATTTACAGAGATGATGAATTTAATATTGGGAGTGAAGCAGATTTACAGCCTGGAAAATATAATTGCTTCTTGATATCAATTAAAGGACTGTTTCCAAAATCAATAAGAATTTTAAAGAATAGCATGAGCCCGAATGAATGATAAGTAACTTGGAAGCAATTTTAAAATCTTATATTGAACAAGTCTCTGGAGCCCCATGAAGGGCTTTATGGGCCTTTGAGGAATAAGGTACGGTTTTTTAAAACTTCCATTGATTTAAAATGAAAGCGAAGCTTGCACACACCACTGAACTGCCACTTGTGTCGCTACATAAAGCTGTGTTGGACATGGAGCTCCGGGAGTGATGAATCAGAGGCAGTGAGACAGCTTGGGAGCAGGTGCCTTATAGGCTACAGCCAGACAAAGAAACACTGTCAACCCTTAGGAGGGGAACAAGGCCTGCTCTGGGGGGTGGGGTGGGTGAAGGGACACCCCCTTCAGCTCCAGAGTTGAGCAGTGAAAGAGGGGCAGTCCAGGAGAGACCAAGGGATAAAAGGCATACAATGTCATTACTCCACAGACATCTATCAGGCATCTACTGGGTGGGGGCCACCTTGATAGGCTCTGAAAAGAGACATGAATAAGAAAGGATCTTGTTCTTGAGGGGTTCGTGGACCAGAGGAAAAGGCAGCTGGACGAAGAGCAAGAGGGCAACATATCATTTGTTCCCAATTATGAAGAACTCATTACATGATGGGCGATACACCAGGCATTTGGCATGCACTGTATTATTCAGTTCTCACATGGCAACCCCATTATACAGACTTAAAAACACAGAGGCCAATAGAGGTTATAGAACAGCTCAGCAAGGAGAGAGCAGGGGCTGGATGTACCCCTAAGAAACAATCCAGGATGGCTTGTGGGCATTCCAGGTAAGAGGACATGAGAAGCAAAGTCAGAGGTGCTTGGCCTAGTGTGATTAATTGGTGAGGAGACCAAGGTCATCTATTTTGCAAGTACGAGAGCAGGAAGTCAAGCCCCAGCCTTGTGCATTTGTTACGGTTGCTAACACTATTTCCAGTAGGGTTGGAGTCATAGAACTTTGCTATGTAGTACCCAAGTAATGGCTATAACACCAAGGAAACCCCATAAAGATGAATGCCCAGTGCTATGGGGCTGCCCAGGAGAAAGGGACTCACTTTGACTGAGAAAAATGGGGAAAGGCTCAGCCAGCTGGACTTCCCCAAAGCAATGACATTTAGAAGCCAATACATGCTGACTTCTCTTCGGACAGTATTGATGGTGCAGGGATCAAGTGCAGTAAGCCTAAACATAGCTCTAAGAGGTAGGGCTGGAAAGGAATGGGAATTCTCGCTTCTTCATCTCTTTTTCTCACCATTCTAGTAACATCACTTTTTACTAGTTTAGTTCCTTGCAGAAAGCATTTACTAAGGGTCTAGCAGTGGGCAAGATTCTTCAGGGGATCCACACGGAGGAGCAAGAAGTAGCAGTCATCATTTCTGCATCTGAGGGGCTCTCTATCTGAGAGGAAGACGCTTCCATGCAGTGTGTACGTTTCTGGTGTACACACTGGGCATTGCAAGAGCACAGCAAGGAGAGAGCAGGAGCTGGATGTACCCCTAAGAAATAATCAGGAAGCTTGAAGGCATTCCAAGTAAGAGGACATGAGAAGCAAAGTCAGAGGTGCTTGGCCTAGTGTGATACGTTGCTGAGGAGATAAATGTGGCTGGAAACAGAAGACTCAATATAAGAGGTGGCTGTAGCTAATGTCAGCTGGTCAGAGATTCAGCTAGTGCCTGTGTAGGGCCATATGAAATCTGTCCATGTACTGTCATTAACCTGAGACCATCTCTCCTTGCCCCCACACACATAAGTCTCCTAAACCCAGAATTAAAGATAATAATTAAGGCCCAGCACTATGGGTGACCTCCAGGGCCAGCCTGCTGTCGCACTCTGACCAGTGACCAATTTTGATTATCAGCACATAGATGACCTCTAGGACCAGGCTAGGGAGGCTATGGTGATTTATTCTGGAGATCACAGAGACCCACTGGCAGTCTGCTGTCCTTAAAAATTCCCTTTGTGATGGAAAGGCACAGGGAGGGATTGCCTCTTGCTGCAGGGGCATTTGCCCATCCAGATTCAACTACTTATATTTGCTTTCCCACAGGTATCCTGCAGGCTCAATGCTCATAATGAGCTTCTCACACCAACACAAGACAGCAGAGCTGCTCAGTTGTCCTTCCTTGATTCCAATTCCACCAATGGTTAAGCAGTCACCTCTCCCATCTAAGAAGGATATTGGAGGTCACTTTGGATCTGCCTTGGTCTTTTGCTTTCCCTGTACAAAGAGTTGATTTGTCATGCTAATATTTTCCAACAATTTCTCTTGTTTGCTGTTTTGTCTCCCCAACCCACCTCCCTGACTGGTCCCCTACAAATCTCTTGATCAATCAGCACATCCTCTTAGCATCTGCCACTTTGATCTTGTCTTCTAACCTTCCTCTAGGGGCTGAGAGTGCAGATCTGGTTAGTTCTAAGCTGACGCATCTGTTGATGAGGAGGATGCTCTGACGCAGTGTCAATGCACTAGAGAATGGCTGGGGCCACTTGGGCAAACTTCCTTGAGAACAAATTGGAAATTGATCCCTTACACTTTTAAATTGAAAGAGGAAAGTGTTTCTTGTAATCTTTAAGTAAGCCTGGGTAATTTTATCAAGGAGGTTGATTATATTGGAAATTTTGATTGATTCAGAAATATCATTATTTCAATTCAAAAACATACAAAATTACACTGGTTAAAACATTCATTTTCCTGTCTTGCATTTAAACAGATTAAGATTCTTTGTTCTCTTCTCTGTAGATAGTTATTGAACAAAATCTGGATCTTCCAGCTGCTTGATTGGCTTCTTTTTCAGACTCAAGGCACACAAACAGTGCTATTTCCTTTCTGTCCAGCACATGAGGGCCAAGGAGTTGAAGAAGTCTGAGGTAGAGCTTTCTGGTAAATCCTTTGAAGAACCACCAAAAGGATGACCAGAAATCATATCCTAGATGAATAGAGGATCCAGGAAGAAGATGAGGATGAGTCACTAGTTTGCCTTTTTATTTATCAAGTTTTCTGTCTCTATCATTTTCACTTCATGACCTGTTACCTCCCCAGCCCAGTCCATATCACCTGAATTCTGAGCCTCTCTAAGCATTTTCAACTACTCTTCCCATATTAACTCTCATTTTCTTCCTTATATGTTAATCATGTTACCCCAATTCACGGGTTCACAGGCTCTCCATGACTGTTTGTTCATTGATACTTACACTGATGGGAAATGGTCCCTGTTGAAGGGAGCTCAATCCAAGATTGGTTCTATATGTTTAACCACCGTGGCCAACGAACAAGGTGCTGCAATTATATTGTGACTGTCTTTGTGTAAATGGATGACTGAGGTTTGCCTCCGCACATCACTTTGGAAAGCTAACATTGGTACCCTGGGCAGGTTTGAAGGAGACAGGGGCCAGCCTGCCCAGTGAAGATTTAGGGAGGTAGAAATGATCCCCAGTTAGGCACGCAAGCCTTGAGGTCAGGCTTCCTGCATTTGAATACTGATCCTGTTACTGATTTTCCAAGTGAAACTGACAGTGTTTTTAGATGTTCCTTCACTTCATAGTAAGCAATCAAAAAATGGTGCCGGGGATAGAGAACCTTAGGGATAGAAATTATGGCTGAAAGTCCCTTTTGCAAAAGGTAACTGGGACCCAATCAGTTAGTATCTAGATACTGGTTTTCCTGTTAGTCTGGTGAAACCACTCAGATCTCTGTTTAACAAGGCTCATCATGGTCTGTTTCAATGTGTTTGTGTCTTGGGGATGACCAAACACGTGATCTTTAGCAGAGGCCTCTTGTTAGAGGTGTGGTGGTGCAGGAAAAGAGCTGAAGACAAGGATCCTGGAGACAGACCTCCCTCTGGTGTCAGGGCACCCTTTCCTGCAGCTGCAGTTCTCCGAGAACCAGTTGCCTTCACCTGTTAAGCCACCACCACAATAAAAAATAAGAAACTTTGCATTGCTCCAGAAAGTTACCTTCTGCCTCTTGGTAATCTCTCCCTCCCTCTATAGTTATCCCCAGGTAACCACTGATTTGTTTTATGTCACTATAGAGTATTTTACATTTTCTAGGATTTTATGTAAATGAACCATACATTATGTGCTCCTTTAAAAAATCTGGCTTCTTTTATTCTGTATAATTACTTTGAGATTCATCCATGTTATTATGTGTATTGACAATTTATTAGTTTTTATTGATGGATTAGAGGCCCGGTGCATGAATTCATGCATGGGTAAGGTCCCTTGGCCTGACTGGTGATTGAAATCAGGGGACCAGCTGGCCAGGGGGAGGGACCCCAAGAGGTTGGCCGGAGGGGTGGGGTGGGGTGGGGGAGGTTGGGCGGCTGCATGAGGTTGGTGGTGGGAGCACACTGGCCACTAGGGGGCAGCTCCTGCATTGAGCATCTGGCCCCAGTAGTCAATGCGCATCATAGTGACTGGTCGACCAGTCGTTCAGTTGTACGGTCACTTAGGCTTTTATATCGTATACTAGGGGCCCAGTACACAAATTTTTGCACCTTGAAAGGAACTTGGGCCGTGAGGCTGCAGTGGGCACAGGGACGGGTTTTGGCTTACCTTCCATGCCCCTGCCCATGCCTTCCCACTGTGGCCTCTGGTCCCCTCTCTGCTATCAACCCAGCTCCTGCTGCCACCACTCCCATGTTCTAACGGTGCAGGCCCCATTTGCATTCGCTGACGGTGCAGAGTGATTGAGGCCGGCGCCAGTAGCAGGTGCAAGTGGGGCCAGTGCCATTAGCGGGTGTGAGGGGCAGCTGCTGCCCAGATCACCTCTCAGGAGCAGGGGGAGTTGGAGAAGTCCTCAGGGCCAATTGGGGCCGGCAGCCACTGCTCACACCTGCTGATGGTGCCAAGCAATTGGGACCGCTGGTAGCAGGTGTGAGAAGTGGCTCTGGCACCAGCTGCAGGTGCAAGTGGGGTTGGAACCAGCAGCAATGTGAGCAGCGGCTCTGTTGCCAGCAGCAGGTATGAGCCGGGCTGTCGCTGGCATCAGGTGCAAGAGGTGGCTGACGGCCCCAATCACCCCTCAGGAGCAGGGGGAGGTGGAGAAATATGCTAATTAACCAGGACACGGTAATGGGTTGACCAGACAGGAGGTTGCAAGTGTAACGTCAGGGGTGGGCTGCAGGACCTGGGGAGTGAGGCAGGTCCAGACCAGCAGGCTGTGGGGTCCAGGGAGTGAAACAGGGCCGGACCAGCAGGCTGCAGGGCCTGGGGAGCAAGGCAGGGCTGGACCAGTAGGCTGAGGGGCCAGGGAGTGAGGAAGGGCCAGATTGGCAGTGGCGGCAGGGGCTACTGGGCTGTGGGCCCAGGTCAGGGCTCATGCAGGAGGCAACCAATAGATGTGTCCCTCTCATATCAATGTTTCTCTTTGTCTTTCCCTCTCTCTTCCATGCTCTCTAAAAATCAGTAGGAAAATATCCCTAGGCAACTTGAGGGTGGGTGGCACTGCGAGATTGGAAAACATGTGCTGGGCTCCCAGTAGATAATAAAAGGCTAACATGCAAATTGATCAAATGGCAGAATGACTGGTTGCTATGATGTGCACTGACCACCAGGGGACAGACACTCAATGCAGGAGCTGTCCCCTGGTGGTCAGGTGCTCCCATAGGGGTGGTGGCTCACAGCTGGCAAGCACAGCTGTGGTGGTGGGAGCTTCTGCTGCCTCTGTGGCAGTGCTAAGGTTGTCTGACTGATGGCTTAGGCCCACACCCAGTAAGTCAGACATCCCCCAAGGGCTCCCAGACTGCAAGAGGGCACAGGCCAGGCTGAGGGACCCCTCCCTCTAAGTGCACAAATTTCGTGCACCAGACCTCTAGTATAGATAGTATTCCATTGTGTGGATGTACCACATTTGTTTAACCATTTTTCTGTGGATAGACATTTAGATTATTTCTAGTATTTTTTGTTATTCACAAAATAACCTTTTGCCATGTACCTATCTGGACATAATTTTTGAAAGACTTTCCTTTTTTGAAAGACTTTCCTTTCCCAATTGAATTGCCTTAGCATCTTAGAAATCAGTTGATCAAATATGTGTATTATATTACTGGACAATTTATTATGTTCCTTTCACTAATATCAAACTGTCTGGATTACTAAAGCTTGATTACTAAAATCAGGTAAGTCCTCTAATATTGTTTTTTTAAAAAATTGCTCTGGCTATTCTAGGTATTTTGCATTTCCATATACATTCTAGGATTTATATTAATTTATATAGAATTATCATATAAATTTTAGCTTATCAATTTCTACAAAAATGCCTATTGGTGTCCTGATTAAAACTTCTTTAACTATAGAGAAAATTGCTATATAATAATATTAAATCTTCCATGCACAGAATAAAACAATATATTTTTCCATTTATTCAGGTCTTTTAAATTCTCTTAGCTGTGTTTTGTAGTTTAAGTAGAGAGGTCTTGGACCTTTTTGTTAGACTTATTCCTACATATCACATATTTTTGGTGCTACTCTAAATGGATTTTTTAAAATTTCATTTTCCACTTGATTGCTGTAGGTATATAAGAATAAAATTACTTTTTGCATATTAACCTTATAACCTACAACCTCACTAAATTTTTGAATTATTTTTAGTAATCATTTTTGTGGCTTCCCTGGTATTTTCACATGAACAATTATATCATATGCAAATAAGGAGAGTTATATCTCTCTCTCTTTTCAGTCTGTATTGATTTTATTTACTTGCCTTAATACAGTAACTAGAACCTGCAGAAAAATGTGAATAGATATGGTGAACTTGGGCATTCTTGCATCATTACTGGATCTTAGGAAGTAAAGCAGTTAGTCTCTCACGATTAAGTATTATTTCAGTGTTTTTTATTTGTTTTTCTTTGTTTTTAGATATACAGGGTGTCCCCCCAAAATGTATACACACTTTGAGGGATTATAAAGTCAGTGTTTATTAATATACATTTTCAAAATTTAAAAGGATCTACAGAAATGAATAATTTTTTTTGTCAATGCCTATTTTCAAACTAATGCCTTTTCTGGTTCAGGCACTGCTGATAACATGAAGCAATGGAATTGCAATCATCAGGAATCATTTCGTGCAGTGTTTGTGCTCCCTCAATTCGTCGACTATTGCTGGTTTTATACTGTAAACTTTATCTTTTTTGTATCCCCATAAAATAAAGTCTGGTGGCACTGTAGGATAAATTTTTTTTTGTTCAAAGCTTAGTCTGTCTTCACCCATCATTTCAAATAAGTTAAACTGGAAAAGGAGTGAAAATTAAGTGAGTTATTAGCTGTTGAAGTGTGTATACATTTCGGGGGACACTCTACAGATGCCCAGCTTGAAAAAGGCCTCTTCTATTCCTAGTTTGATAAGAACTTAAGAAATCATGAATGTTTAATTTTAGCAATTATTTTTTGCATCTAATGAAATAATCATTAATTTTGTTAACTAGTAAAATGTGTTGATTGATTTGCATGTGTTAAGCCAATATTTGCATTCTTGGGGTAAGTCCTACTTGGTTATGATGTATTGTTCTTTTTAATGTATTGTTGGATTCAACTTGCTAATATTTTGTTAAGCAATTTTGCATCTGTATTCATGGGAGACATTGGTCTGCAATTTTCTTTTCTTTGTATGTCCAGCTTCTAGAGTCTGCCTACATTCTTTGGCTCACAGCTCCTTCCACTTTCAAAGTCTGCAGTGGCCAGTTAAGTCTTTCTCAGATGAGGTCTCTCTGATACTGATCTTTCTGCCTCTCTTTTTCACATTTAAGAATCCTTGTGGTTACTTTAGGCCCACCTGGCTAATCCAGAGTGTTCTATCTACCTGACAGTCAGGTGTTTGGAAACATTAATTCCATCTGCTACCTCAATTCCCTTTTCCTATAACATATTCACAAATTCCAGGGATTAGAATGTAGATATCTTTAAAAAGCCATTATTCTACTTACCATGCCATCTCATCCTGGAGTTTTCATTGTTGGATGGATTTAAATATATTTTTAATTTCTTTGATAGATAGAGCATTATTCAGTTTTGTCTTTTTATTGCTTCGTTTGTCAATTTTGATAAGTTGTGTACTTCCAAAAAACCCTTCATTTTACCTAAGTTGTCAGATTTCTTGACAATATTTTTCATATATGTAAGACCTGTGGTGATAAACCCTTTGCATTGCCAAGTTGGTGATAAGTGTTCTTTTTCTTTCCTGCTTGACCTATTTAGAGTCTGTTGAACTTATAAAAGAATCAGCTTTTTTTGCTCTGTTAATTTTCTCAATTTTATGCCTCATTTTATTTCATTAATTTTTGCTTTTACCCTTTATGCCCTTCCTTACACTTTCTGTTTACTTTGCTGTCTTCTTCTTCTTCTTCTTCTTCTTCTTCTTCTTCTTCTTCTTCTTCTTCTTCTTCTTCTTCTTCTCCTCCTCCTCCTCCTCCTCCTCCTCCTCCTCCTCCTCCTCCTCCTCCTCTTTCTTTTCTAGTTTCTTGTGTTGAAACTCTGGATAATTGATTCTAAGTCTTTCTTTCCAAGAAAGATGTGGCAAATTTTGATGTGTTGTATTTCTGTTGTTTTTTAAAAATGTCATTTTATTTGTTGGGTAAGGATAATATGGATCTCCTGTCTCCTTAAGATACTTCTTAAAAACTGAAATCTGAAACAGAGGTATGGCTATACCCCAAAGTGATTTTTGGAATGGGACCATTCCCTTGAACTTAAAAAACACAACACCAGACCTTAGTTCAATGGCTATTATTTCCTTGCCCCCAGTATGTTTTTTGAGAGAAATCCTAATATATAAAAACCCAGAGTCCCTAACTACCACCAAAGGCTCAAACAAACACTGAAAGTCAGTCCTGCAGTAAGTGCTGGGTTGCCGTGGTGATCCAGCACTGACTGCCCACTGGAAATGCAGCAATCAGCACTGACTGCCCACTGGGAATGCAGCAAGCCAGCACTGACTGCCCACTGGGAATGCAGCAAGCCAGCACTGACTGCCCACTGGGAATGCAGCAATCAGCACTGACTGCCCACTGGGAATGCAGCAAGCCAGCACTGACTGCCCACTGGGAATGCAGCAATCAGCACTGACTGCCCACTGGGAATGCAGCAAGCCAGCACTGACTGCCCACTGGGAATGCAGCAATCAGCACTGACTGCCCACTGGGAATGCAGCAAGCCAGCACTGACTGCCCACTGGGAATGCAGCAAGCCAGCACTGACTGCCCCCTGGGAATGCAGCAAGCCAGCACTGACTGCCCACTGGGAATGCAGCAATCAGCACTGACTGCTGATGGGGCTGCGGATCAGGCCTGGAGAGAGGCCCAGAGAGAGAGGCAGGGTCTGATCCATAGCCTCCGTGGCAGCTGTTGATCAGCCCTTGCCTCTTTCTCTCTCTGGGTTTTGCCAGCAGCTATGCCTCTCTTTCTCTCCCGGCCTCCACCAGGAGGCCGCTGATCAGCCTCACCTCTCTGATCAGGCCCAAAGATAGGCCCAGAGATGCTGGCTAGCATAGAAACTGACCAATCAAAACCAAACCTAGGTGAACTGCGAGGAGCCAATGGCTGCCTAGGAGGTGGAGCTTTTAACACTGACTGGCATAGAAACTGACCAATCAGAACCAAATCTGGGTGAACTGTGAAGGCAGAACCTAAGGTGGGGGCTGAAAAGGGGTTTTATGGGCAATAGCTGTTTGGTGTAAGGTGTAAAAAATGCAGTTCAATTTTTAATGACTGGTTTGGCAATATAGTGCATATGGCTGGCTATCAGTCCAGATATAGGGATTATGTATTGTTGTCTGCCAAGAGCATCTCCTCCTGCTTAAAAAGGCCCACCCCCCAATTTAAGCAATCCTATCCTATCCTATATAATAAAAGAGTAATATGCAAATTGACCCTAACATCAAAACCACTGGGAATGACTGGTCATTATGACACACTCTGACCACCAGGGGGCAGATGCTCAATGCAGGAGCTGCCCTCTGGTGGTCATTGCACTCCCACATGGGGAGCTCTGCTCAGCCACAAACAGGCTGATGGCTACCAGTACAGCAGTGGTGGCGGGAGTCTCTACTTCCTCCTCAGCAGCACTAAGGATGTCTGACTGCAGCTTAGACCTGCTCCCCACTGGCAAATTGACATCCCCCAAGGGTTCCTGGGCTGCCAGAAAGATGTCTGATTGCCAGCTTAGGCCCAATCGCTTGGGGAGCAGGCCTAAGCCAGCAGGTGGACATCCCCTGAGGGGTCCCAGACTGTGAGAGGGCACAGGCTGGGCTGAGGGATGCCCCCCAAGAGCACAAATTTTTGTGCACCGGGCCTCTAGTATAATATATCTATACTAATAAAAGGGTAATATGCTAATTAGACCGGGTCAACCGGCCATCTTCTGGACATCTGATTTCCTTCTGGACAAAACCATGGTGGTGGTGGAGGTGGAGGCAATTAGGGGTGATCAGGCCTACAGGGGAGGACCATTGGGGGTGAGATCAGACCAGCAGGGAGGGAAGTTAGGGGTGATCAGGCAGGCAGGCAGAGAGGTTAGGAGCAATCAGGCAGGCAGGCAGAGGCAGTTAGGGGCGATCAGGCATGTAGGCAGATGAGCAGTTAGGAGCCAGTGGTCCCATATTGTGAGGGGGATGTCCACAGGGGATTGGGCCTAAACCAGCTGGTGGACATCCCTCAAGGGGTCCCTGATTGGAGAGGGTGTAGGCTGGCCTAAGGGAACCCCACCCCATGCACAAATTTCATGCACCGGGCCACTAGTAATTCTATAATTGCTTTTAGTATTCTCCAAGCCCAAGTTGGCTGGAAACTACATCTTGAATAATGTTACCTTCCTTCTAATTAGGGAAAATTATTATAATCAACTTTACTAGTTTCCCTTCAATTCATTTATCTCTAGCACAGCTAAAACTGACTTGGTTTTTCCTGGTCCCTATTTGGACTGCTTCACTGTGCTAAATGGGATGTACATGGACTCCTAGAGTATGTATATTTTTGGAGAGAATGATGTACAGCAGAGTCCATAGGCAACAGAATTTCCTGAGTAGACCACTTATAAAGCAGAGGAAAGCATTTGGGGCCAGGCGTCTGCATCTCTGTTTTATCACAGCTTTTCACAGTAAGGAGACATGAAGCAAGTCCTTTCTTTTCAGTCTGTCTTGTCAAGAGCATGGGTTGTCTGGCTTTCAGAGCAGAGTGTGGATATGAAAGTCCCTTACGGAATATAATGTGCTGAGTGACTATTGTCTGGCATGGCTCTCTGCTTTAACCTTCCACTTCTTGACTCTTATTTCTACAGTAGATCTTGTTTTTTTCTAACCTGTAGGGCTGACTTCATGGACGTGACCTGCATAGTTGTACAGGACTCCACACTCTTGAAATCTTTCCTCCCTCCTCAATTTTTATTTATTGATTTGAAAGAGAGAGTAAAGGAGGGAGGGGGAGGGAGGGAGGGACAGAAGGGGGAGAGAGAGAGAGAGAGAGAGAGAGAGAGAGAGAGAGAGAGAGAGAGAGAGAGAGAGAAAGAAAGAGAGAGAGACTAATTTGTTGTTCACTTATTTATGCATTCATTGTTGCTTCTTATATGTGCCTTGACTGGATATTGAACCCATAACCTTGGCATTTTGGGACAGTACTCTATCAACTGAGCTCCCCAGCTAGGGCCTATCTTGAAATTCTTAACCATTTTTAGCAAGAGGCTAAAATTGTCTCTTGTATAAGGCCCCACAAATTCTGTAGCTAGTCCTGTGTACCTGGAAAGCCCCTTGAAGATAAGGTAGTGACTTGGCAAGGTAAAGGGGCATAGCTTTCTCCAGGGGGAAAAGCTCATAAGTGGTTACAAACATAGCCGAATGCAATTGGGAAAGGCAGGTCTTGTTTCCATGCCTCACTAAAACAACTTCCAACAGCTCTTCCCCAGCTGCATTCATCTTCGTAAGGGGAGTTTTTGAAAAACTAAATCATATTTTCCGGAATATTCCTCACCATACACCTGCCTCAACGATTCCCCCAGTATTCATTCTCAGCCAGCAACTCAAGAATCAGCAGCATCCATATGGTGCATCCTCTATAAATGAAAGGTCTTTTAATTAGTAATGGGACACCTCAAATTATTTCAGCAGATGCTTCCATTTCATGCAAACAGGCATATGTCTTTGCAATTGGGCAATATTATTCTAATTATATCATAGCCTGCAGCCCAACTGGGTATATTTCTTAGACAGACTCTCTGAGGGAAAGTACGTGGGTTTGGGGAGATCTGTTTTATTCACACACACACACACACACACACACACACACACACGATGATATCCCCTTTTAGCATTTAATGTTCACGAACTGCTTTGATTTGGTTTTGTTGTTTACTACTTTGTTTGGCATGTGCTTTCTACAGTCAGTTAAGGAGGAATGGTGAGGACATAATTATTTGGCACTAGAATGGATGAGAAGAGGAGGCACTAGGATTTTCCTTTTTAAAACAACTTCCTTAAAAAGAATGGATCTACTTCTTCAAGGAGGCTCTGCAGCAGACTGCATGATGCAGAGATTCCTTTCACTCTCCCTGATATCCTGGGATTCTGTGGCAGAGATGACAGGGCATTTGCTATAATTAAAGCTCCTCTAGGAGAGGTGGGAGAGAGTGTGGTCTCTGAACAGACTGGATTTGTATCTGGAGGCGTCAGCATAGTTCTACATATTTCTTGGTATATGGTGCAAGGGGGACCTGTAGGCTTGTCATCCTTAGTAACATGTTTGTTCTGGTTCCATGAGATGCTGGTTGTGGCTGTTCACTAAAGATTTCCAGCTTACCCTTCACCTTTTGAGCATATAGAAGGACCATGCTTCTGTCCTTCTTTGATAGATTCTATATGGGCCTATACATGTATTTCTTTCCATATGGGCTGTGGGATTTAACTTGACCAATGAAATATGAGTGAGAATGAACTGCGTCCCTTCCAAGTGGAAGACTTCAAGAGCAGGACTTCCTTCTCACTGCTGTGGTGACCGTGGAGGCGTGTCAAGAAGAAGCTTCTGTCACCTTCTTGAGTGTCTAATCACAGCAGAACGTTCCTATGGGCTTAAGACATTTTCATTTGTTTCACCACTGATATTTTGAAATTGTTTGTTGGTGCAGCAAAACCTGGCCTATGCTGACTCATACAATAGTGACTAGAGCTAGCCAGGTTTACTCTCTGGGTAATTTCCACAGGGCCACTCTGAGATGGGGGGAGGGGACGGGTTCCTGGGAGAGCAATCCAGGGATTTACTGAAACAAGCAAGAGAAGAACCACTTGGTAGCCGTCTTATGAATACTTATCTTCCATTCTTATACACAGGAATAGCCAGCTATGAGGCTCCCAGGCTATTTTGGGCAAGAAAGAGCAGTTAGAATCTGGAGGAGGAGGCACAGATAGAATGACTCATGCCAAGCTGAGGAACAGGCTGAATGAAACTGTGGCTGAAGCTACTTGAGGAGAACCTGAAGTCTCCAGGCAGACCTAATAGCCTTTTTCTCCCTGCTGACAAAAAGAAGGTCCTACCCTTTGTACTTTGGTCTTGCACCCAGGCCAGGCTGTATTGAGTCATTGCAAAGAACACCTAGAAGATGGCCCCATCTGCTAGGATGTCCTGAGGATGGCCTAGCTTGTTTCTCCTCCCTCTTGGTTGTGTGGGTCCAGGTTTACTTGGTGACTAGTCTACCAATCTGGTAGACTCACTTGTTTTCTTGGCCATCCTTGGATGATCCCCAGGGCTTAAGGCAAGCTCGAGGTTAAGCTTTCCCACTCCAGCTTCGGGAACCATCATTAATGAAGCCTCCACTAATAGAAAACGTGACCTGGGTCTCAAGCAACCAATTGAACAAGAGAGTGCTTTGAGCATCTCTCCATCTGTAAGATGGGGAGCTTTGAGAGCATTTATAATTCCCTAAGTGCCTCAAAAATGTTTTTTTTAACCAAAGCAGGATATAATAAAGAATGAGGAAAAATAAAAAAGAAAGCTCCTTATTTCAAACTTTTCCCACCACACACTTCAATCTGCTTTTTAACTAACATAGTAAAAGTAATGGGGGTAAATTTAGATAAAAGCAAGGAGACACAGTATCTTTTAAGTGGCACATAATGTTATTTAAAATGGTCTCTCAGAGTAAATACTCCGGGCTGAGACTCACCTAGCCCAGGGAGCTTCTGGTTCTGCCCACCGACAGTGGGCTGCTGAGAGAATGGGTCTTCAGGAGTGTGGGCACTACGCACCACATCAGAGCTGTATCCTCTCCACATGGACTTGGGGGCACTGACAAATTGTTGTAAAAAGGGGCTCACAGCCTCCTCCAGTCCTGCTCAGAGGCTGGATGAAATGACTTCTCAAGGGAAATTTCCAACCTAAATGAAAAACAGGCAACTATAGCAATTTAAATTTCCATGCATTTCCTGTCTCAGGTGACACTCAAGATAAATTGGGGAGGAGAAACAAGATGGCGGCATAGGGTAGACACCGTATATGCAGCTGTGAACAACTATTTCAGAAAAACCACGAAAAGAACACACGGACACCACTCGCACCCACAGGACGGCTGGCTGAGTAAAAATCCTACAACTAGAGAAGAGTCTGAGACTCAGAGGAGTGGCGGAAGCAAAGTACAGAGGTACAGAGGCACGCGCACGGGCTCGGGGAAGGGCTGGTATGGGAGGTCGCGGTTCTTTTCCAAAACGGAGAGAGCCACAAGCTCCCAGTGGCTCTGAACTCCAGTTCCAGGTGAGTTTCTGAGGTCCCACAGACACCCAGAGAAGGGGGACTGACTGGCACCGAGTGGAAACCCAAAGCGGGTTTCTCTCAGCATTGCTTGCAGCAATTACCGCGGGACACAGAGAGCTGGTGTCTCTCAGCGCAGGGCTGAGAAGCGCCATAGCTATTTGCTCCACCCCGCCCGGCGAACATCCCAAGGCCCCGCCCCTCCCAAGTGCGTCAGAGGCTTCTGCAGCAACACCTCCTTAAAGATACAGGAGCCAGCCTCACCCAGTGGCCAGAGAGGGACTAACCTAAACAAAACAGCTCCACAAGGAACACACTCGGGGCAGATGCAGTGAGCATAAAAGCTCCACTGAAACAACTCTTGCCCCATAAGGGTGTCTCCAGCACAGAAGTTCTCCCACTGTTAGACACAGCTGACTCTCGTAACCAAGTGGCTTAGAGGTTAATCCCTCGCAGTGATCGCCTAAATCAGAAAGGGAAGCAGCCAAAATGAGGAGATGAAACAGGTCACAAATGACAGAGATGGAGGAAAGAAAACGACAGGATATAGAGTTCAAAACCACGGTTATTAGGTTTTTCAAGAAAATGCTAGAGACTGCCGAT
>PVJC01003484.1:0-70079 GCA_004026665.1 Murina feae
GGGCCTGGGAAGCCCACCAAGCAGACTGCCGACCCCCTGCCGCCTCTTTCCCGCTTCGTGTTGCCCTCCAACCCTGCCGCCTCTTTCCCACTCACGGGTCCTGGGTCCTGCGCTGTCCCGCCCTGCAGCCGCTCTGTGCACTCGGGAGGTCCCTCAGCTCGGCCTGTGCCCTCTCACAGTGTGGGACCCCTCGGGGGATGTCCACCTGCTGGCGTACCTGACCAGGCTGGGTGAGGGGCTTTAAGGCTGCCCACAGCTCCCATTGCCCAACGTCCCAGCAAGGCCGGCTGGACGCAGGTTTCCTATAATTGATGCTGTTCCTTTAAGGCGAGGCCTTTTACTAACGAAGCCTCCTCTCTGCCTCACCTCATGGCTTCTATAATGAAACAATTGTTACACTTAATTGTTGCAAATATGTGTTTTGCTTCAGGCCAAAGGCTAAGGAGCCAGCGAGCAGGTAGTTTCGCTCTCGCCCCTGCTGCAACGGACGCTGCCTAAACGTTTACTCAGGTCCGTGAGTGGCGGCCGCCATGTTGGCTGGGCTAATTTGCATACAGCCGTTCTGATTGGCTGTGGGCGTCCCGGAGAAACGGTTAATTTTACTATTCCGCTTTTATTAGTTTAGATGTACGTATATGTATATATATTACAAAAACAATCCTGAATAATCAACTGAAGACTCGCTGGAGAGAACCTTTATAACCAAGGATGAAAAATGGAGACCATGTTGGGACTGGTAGGAAGGGCATGAGAGGGCTGGCTAGGCTCCCACAGACAGCAGCTGAAATTCCAGAGAGACATCCCGGCTGTGGGGGTTCAACTCTGGGGTCTAATCCCGAGCTAAGCAACCAGCAGACAGCACCAGAACTGAGAAGGGTGCCAGCATACCATGTGGCTCTAAAAAGCAGCAGGGTTGCTGTCGGCCAGGGAGGGACAGCTAGAAATACGGGCACTCTCTTAAAGGGCCAACATACAAAATTACTTGTGCTCCAGCAGAGGGAGGGCAGAGTGAACTGGAGCAGTGTGAGCAGAAGTCAGAGTTGGGGGCTCTAGGTTAGAGCTCAGGAGACAGACACCCTGGTGTCCTGTGCTGAGACATTCTGTCACCATGTGGAGGGCATCTTTCTCCGGCAGACATTTGCTACTCAGGTGGTTTTGCCTGGAGGAAACTTGACCCACCCTATTGGAAAACACCTTTCTGAGGCCCTATTAAGAGACTGAGAATAACAATTAGCCTCCAGGCAGAAGCAATTGCCCCACCCTTTTGGAAAAACTCTAGCCACATCTGTGGACGATTGCCTGAGGTCTACTCAAGACTGTATCCAATCATTCTTCAGGCACAGGTGGTCTCTAGAGCAGTGGTCACTAATCAGTGGTCCGTGAGGTCCAAAAGGTTGGTGACCACTGGTTAAAGGAAACCTTTGGAGCAGTGGTTGCCAACCAGTGGTCCGCGGATCACTGGTGGTCCGTGAGGTTGGTGACCACTACTCTGGAGGCTTTGTCTTTCCCTGATTTACATACTCAGAAACATGTTTGAGAGGCATAGCAGATCTACCTAATACATAGTCACAGACTCAAATAGGCAGCAAATAGAGGAGATAAAAAAAAAAAAAGCCCAAAATGAAAGAACAAGAGAATTCTTCAGAAGAGGAGATAAATGAAAGGGAAATAAGAAATTTATCTGATACTAGAGGTACTAGAAATTTCGTGCACTAGTGGGGAGGGGTCCCTCAGCCCGGTCTGTGCCCTCTTGCAGTCCAGGACCTCTTGCTCCTTACTGCCCACCTGCGTCAGAGGCAGGAGAAGCTCCTGCCACCACCACTGCACTTGCCAGCTGCGAGCCAGCTTCTAGATGAGTGGCACTCCCCCTGTGGGAGCTCCCTTTGAGGGTCTGCCCCCTGGTGGACAGTACATATCATAGTGACCGATCATTCCGCTGTTTGATTTGCATATTAGGGTTTTATTATATGGGATAGAGTTCAGAATAATGAAGATAAAGATGCTCAACAGCATGCGAAAAAATATAGTAAATATGAAAACAAATAAAGAATGACATAGCACAAATAAAGAACACACTGGAAGAAATACAGAGTAGATTAGGGGAAGATGAGGACTGGAATAGAGAATTAGGAGGCAGAGTTGAAAAAAAATCACACAATCAGAGAACCAAAAAGAAAAAAAACAATTAAAAAAAGGAGAACAGTTTAAGAGAGCTATGGGACAACATGAAACGTAACAATATTAGAATAGCAGGTGTGCCAGAAGAGGCAAAAAGGGAGAAAGGGATAGAGAATGTGTTTGAAGAAATAATGGCAGAAAACTTCCCTAACCTGATGAAGTAAAAAGTCACACAAGTTCAGGAGGCACAGAGAGTCCCAAGCAAGAAGAACCCAAACTAGACCCATGCCCAGACACATCTTAATTAAAATGCCAAAAATTAAAGACAAAGAGAGAATCTTAACGGCAGCAAGAGAAAACCAAACTATTACCTACAAAGGAGCTCCCATAAGGCTGATACCTGATTTCTCATCAGAAACTCTGTAGGCCAGAAGGGAATGGCATGAAGTACTCAAGGTAATGGAAAGCAAAGACCTGAAACCAATACTACTATATCCAACAAGGCTATCAATCAAAATAGATGATGAAATAAAGAGCTTCCCAGCAAAAAAAAACAAACAAAAAAAAACAACAACAAAAAAACGCTAAAGGAAACATTACCACCAACCCAGCATTTTAAGAATTGCTAAAGGGACTTCTGTAACTGAAAGAAGAAATAGAGAGAAACCTAGGCATACAGAATTAAAATGGCAATAAATAAGTACCTATCAAATATAAATGGATTAAATGCTCCAATCAAAAAACATAGGGTAGAGCTGTCTTGAGGCTGCTGGGAGGGGCTGGCTCTTCAGGAGAAAAATGGCTGCTTAGGTCCAGAGAGTCAGGAATGTCCCAGTGCTGGACTCCTGGTCACCTCTCCCCAGACTCAGGTCCACAATGCCACCTGCACCTCAGCCACAGCACAAACTGAAGCGATGCCATGCCAAATTTGTGGTGATAAGTCGCCTGGGATCCACTATGGAGTCATCACGTGCGAAGGCTGCAAGGGATTCTTTAGGAGGACCAGCAGAACAATGCCTCTTACTCCTGCCCAAGGCAGAGACACTGTTTACTTGACAAAAGCAACAGAAACGGTTGCCAACCCTGCTGACTGCAGAAGTGTCTTGCCCCAGGGATGTCAAGAAATGCTGGGAAGGGTGGAAGGATATCCAAGAAGCAGAACAGCCCGCATGCTGAGGTGCAGAAGTACCAGCTGCAGCTGCAAGAGCAGCAGCAGCAGCAGCATCATAACAACTTCAGCAACCTGAATAATGAAGCCGGCGGCACTTATGCCAATGGACATGTCACTGACCTGCCCAGTCCAAGGGTTATTACAATGTGTATCCCGGCCAGCCATCCCCTGATCAGTCCAGACTTGACATAACTGGAATCAAACAGAGAAAGCAAGAACCCATCTATGACCTCACATCCATACCCAGCTTGTTTGCCTATAGCTCTTTCAACAACGGGCAGTTAGCACCAGAGATAACAATGGCTGAAATTGATCAAACATTAGAAAATGTAAAATGTACCTCCAAAGATTTCCTCTGATTTAATTCTTTCAAAAAGTCAGAAATACATTGACTAAATTTCCAAAGAAGGGGTGAGGTAGGGGATGAATTGCTTGTGTTTTAATTGACTGTCAATCTATATGTCAACAAAATCCAAATAGTAAAAGTCAATCCTAATGACGGCCCTGAGCAATTTTCATAATTAGGTTTTCATCATCTGTGACCCATTAATTGTGCTTCAGGTAGTGTGTGAAGGTTCAGTTTTTAAAAGAGGGTAGGTAAAGCTTTGATGGGTTCTGGATTATGTTGTTTTGTTTGCTCTATCAAGACTCTTCCAGCCTTAACCAGTTTGGCTCAGTGGATAGAGCATTGGCCTGTGAACTGAAGGGTCCCAGGTTTGATTCTGGTCAAGGGCATGTACCTTGGCTGTGGGCACATCCCCAGTAGGAGGTGTGCAGGAGGCAGCTGATCGATGTTTCTCTCTCATCGATGTGTCTAACTCTCTATCCCTCTCCCTTCCTCTCTGTAAAAAATCAATTAAAAATATATACATATATACATATACATATACATATACATATACATATACATATACACATACACATACACATACACATACACATATATACATATATATATATAGAGAGAGAGACTCTTCCAGTGCTACTGGGACTGTGAGGAATGCTCTCAACCTCTGTAACTATAAGAACTCTCCTCCAAGAGTCAAAACAGGGAAATTCTTGGGAAGACCCTCGCACTCAAGTTGCCATGCTTCACAGAGCCCTTAGAAAATGTCTCTGCTGCCAAAACCTTCTGTAGATGGAAAATTAAATCCAAAGAAACTAAGACTTTAGGATGGTAGTGACTTTCCAAAAAGTAAAAATAAAAGTCTGAAAGGGGGCATATTGGCTTTCTCATCTTACAACTCACAAAGTCCAGGACATTGAAGTAAGTTGATCTTTGCATATTGTTCTGCCAATGTCTTATATTATGACAGTTAATTTTGAAATTCATTGTTTCCATAATAGATTCTTTCTCAGTTCTCTTAGCTAGCTTGAAGAAAGGCTAGTTTTTCAAACATTAGGCATACACTATTGCAATAAGCAAAAACACTTGTAATCAAAAAAAGAAAAAAGACATAGTGTAGCTAAATGGATACAAAAACATGACCCAACTATATGCTGTCTACAAGAGATCCACCTCAGAATAAAAGACTCACACAGGATGAGAGTGAAGGGATGGAAAAAAAGTTTTCCATGTAAATGGAAATTTAAAAAAGCTGGGGTAGCAATACTCACATCTGACAAAATAGACTTCGAAATGAAGGCCATCACAAGAAACAACAAAAGTCACTACATAATACTAAAGGAATTGATCCAATAAGAGGATATAACCCTGGTAAACATATATGTACCCAATATAGGAGCACCTGAATATATAAAAAAAAGTTCTGGAGGACTTTAAGGGAGAAATCGACAATAATACAGTCATAGGAGGTGATTTTAACAGCCCATTGACTTCACTGGATATCTCTTCCAGACAAAAACTTAACAAGGAAAACAGTCACTCTAAAAGACACTGGATCAGATGGATTTAATGGACATTTATAGAACATTTCACCCCACAGCTGCATAATATACATTCTTTTCAAGTGCACATGGGTCATTCACAAAGATAAACCACATTTTTAGACACAAAACAAGTCTCTATAAGTTCAAGATTGAAATCACATCAAGCATCTTCTCAGATCACAGAATAAAGTTAGAAATCAACTACAATAAAAATACTCAAAAACATTCAAATACATGGAGGCTAAATAGAATATTATTAAACAACTAGAGGCCTGGTGCATAACATTCGTGCACTGGGAATGGGGTGGGGGGGGTCCCTCTGCCCGGCTTGCCCTCTCTCACAGTCTAGGACCCCTCAGGGGATGTCTGACTACTGGCTTAGGAGAGGGGGCCTAAAGCCAGCAGTTAGACATCCCCAGAGGCATCCTTAGCACTATGGCGGAGGCAGGTGAGGCTCCCACCACTGCCACTGTGCTCACCAGCCATGAGTCCAGCTTCTGTGGGAGTGCCGCTCACCCAGAAGCCGGGCTCGCTACTCCTTAGCACTGCTTCCTCTGGGAGCATACTGACCACCGGGGGAAGCTCCCGCATTGAGTGTCTCCCTCTGGTGGTCAGTGTGCATCATAGCTACTGGTCGTTCTGCCATTTGGTCAATTTGCTTATTAGGGTTCTATTATATAGGATCAATGGGTTATCAATGAGATCAAGAAAGAAATAAAAATCTTCCTAGAAACAAATGTAAATGAACACACAACTACCCAAAATCTCAGGGACGCAGCAAAAGCAGTCTTGAGAGGGAAGTTCATAGCACTTACAGGCCTATTTCAAAAAACAAGAAAAATTAATAATGAAGTATTTAAACCTACAACTTAAAGAATTAGAAAGAGCCCTAACTCGTTTGGCTCAGATTTTTCTCTGTGAAAAATCAATAAAATATATATATATTTTTAAAAAGAATTAGAAAAAGAACAACAAAAAAAGCCCAAAGTAAGTAAAAGCCCAAATAAAGATTAGAGCAGAAATAAATGACAGAAATAAATAAAATAAAATCAATGACAATAAGAGGTGGTTCTTTGAAAGGATAAATAAGATTTATAAACCATTAGCCAGACTCATCAAGAAACAAAGAGAGCCCTAGCTGTTTTGGCTCAACGGATAGAGCGTCAAGGGCACATGCCTGGGTTGCGGCTTTGATCCTCATTAGGGGGCGTGCAGAAGGCAGCTAATCAGTTGTTCTCTCATCATTAGTGTTTCTATCTTTCTTTCCCTCTCCCTTCCTCTCTGAAATCAATAAAAATATATTTAAAAAAAAAAGAAACAAAGAGAATCCAAATAAGAAAATCAGAAACAAAAGTGGAAAAGTAACCACTGACACCACAGAAATATAAAGGATTGTAAGAAAATATTAGGAGCCCTGACTGGTTTGGCTCAGTGGATAGAACGTCAGCCTGTGGCCTGAAAGGTCCCAGGTTCGATTCCAGTCAAGGGCATGTACCTTGGTTGCAGGCACATCCCTAGTAGGAGGTGTGTAGGAGGCAGCTGATCAATGTGTTCTCTCTCATCGATTTTTCCGACTCACTATCCCTCTTCTTTGCTCTCTGTAAAAAATCAATAAAATACATATTAAAAAAATATTAGGAACAACTATATGCCAACAAGCTAGGTAATGTGGATAAAATGAACAAATTCCTAGAAAAATATAATATCTCAAAACTGAATCAGGAAGAATCAGAAAACTTGAATAGGCCAATAATAACTGATGTTCTCACCCCACTCTCTGCCCTTACCGCCCCCCCCCACCGCCCCTGGCACTGTCCTCATCCATAGGTGTACAATTTTTGTCCAGTCTCTTCCCACACCCCCAACAGCCCTTTCCCCTGAGAATTGTCAGTCTGTTCCCTTTCTATGCCCCTGATTCTATTCTATTCACCAGTTTATTCTGTTCATTAGATTTTTTATTCACTTGATTTTTAGGTTCACTTGTTGATAGATATGTACTTGTTCATAATTTTTATCTTTACTTTTTCTTCTTCTTCCTCTTCTCAAAGGACACCTTTCAGCATTTCATATACTGGTTGGGTGGTAATGAACTCTTTTAGCTTTTTCTTGTCGGTGAAGCTCTTTATCTGACCTTAAGCTCTTTATCTGACCTTCAATTCTGAATGATAACTTTGCTGGGTAAAGTAATCTTGGTTGTAGGTTCTTGCTATTCATCACTTTGAATATTTCTTGCCACTTCCATTCTGGCCTGCAAAGTTTCTGTTGAGAAATTAGGCGACAGTCGTATAGATGCTCCCTTGTAGGTAACTACCTGCTTTTCTCTTGCTACTTTTAAGATTCTCTCTTTGTCTTTAATCTTTTGGCATTTTAATTATGATGTGTCTTGGTGGGTCCTCCTTGGATTTTTTTGTTGTTGTTGTTTGGGGTTCTCTGCACTTCCTGGACTTGTAAGTCCATTTCTTTCACCAGGTAGGGGAAGTTTTCTGTCTTTATTTCTTCAAATAGGTTTTCAATATCTTGCTCTCTCTCTTCTTCTGTCACCCCTATAATTCTGATGTTGGTATGCTTGACGTTGTCCCAGAGGCTCCTTACACTATCTTCATATTTTTGGATTCTTTTTTCTTTTTTCTTTTCCGGTTGGGTGTATTTTGCTTCTTCATATTTCAAATCTTTGACTGGATTCTTGCGATCCTCTAGTCCGCTGTTGAATCTCTGTATATTATTCTTTTTTTAATATATTTTATTTTTAAATAAAGAGAGGGAGAGGGATAGAGATTAGAAACATTGATGAGAGAGAAACATCAATTAGCTGCCTCCTGCACATCCCCTACTGGGGATGTTCCTGCAACCAAGGTACATGCCCTTGACCGGAATTGAACCTGGGACCTTTCAGTCCACAGGCCAACACTCTATCCACTGAGCCAAACCGGTCAGGGCTGTATATTATTCTTTATTTCAGTCTTAATTTCTAGCTGATCCTTTTTCATATCCTTGAGGGTCTCATTAAATTTATCAGCAGTCTCTAGAAAATTCTTGAAAAACCTTATAACCGTGGTTTTGAACTCTATATCCAGTCGTTTGCTTTCCTCCATTTCTGTCATTTGTGACCTGTTTCTTTTTGTCTCTGCATTTTGGCTACTTCCCTGCGTCTATGGTGGGAGAACTTCTGTGCTGGAAACACCCTTATGGGGCAAGACTTGCTTCAGTGGGGCTTTGGTACTGACTGAGTCTTCATCCTGAGTGTGTCCCTTTTGGATCTGAGGAGTTGTAATCTGGGTGGTCCCACTCTGACCACTGGATACATTAGCTCTTGGATCTCTAAGGAGATGCTATTTTAGCTTCTGCCTGAGGCTACCCAGCCTTTTATATGCAAAAGCCTCTGCTAGCAGCTTGGGTGGGACGGGGTCTGGGGAATCAACAGGATGGAGCAAACAGCTATAGCTGAATTTCAGCCCTGCCCTAAGAGGCACCGGGTCTCAGTGTCCCTCAGCACCGCCGAGAGAAAGCCTTCTCTCCCAGTGCCAGACAGTCCAGCTTCTCCCCGTATGAGTCTGGGTCCCCAGAAACTCACCCGGAACTGGAGTTCAGAACCGTTGAGAGCTTGTGACTCCCTCCGTATTGAAAAAGAGAACTGTGTCCTCAGCTGCCAGCCCTTTTTGCGAGCCCTTTTCGCGCCCCTCCGTACCTGTGCACTTTACTTCCGCACCTCCTCTGAGTCTCAGTTTCTTTCTAGTTGTAGTATTTCCACTCAGCCAGCCTTCCTGTGGGTCTGGGTGGTGTCTGTTTTTTCTTTTCATTGTGGTTTTGAAATGTTTGTGGGAGGTAGCAATTCCAGGTGTTTACCTATGCCACCATCTAGGTTTCTTGGGAGTGTTTTTGTTTGTTTGTTTTTGTTTTTAGAGAAATATGTGAAAACATTCTAGGGGATATAATAGATCCTTTACTTGGGACTCATTGATTGGAAGTAATTTTTAAAAAAATTAATTTTATTGATTTTTTTAAAGAGAGGAAGGGAGAGGGATAGAGAGCCAGAAACATCAATGAGATGACAGAGAAGCATCAATCAGCTGCCTCCTGCACACCTCTCACTGGGGATATGCCTGCAACCAAGGTACATGCCCTTGACCGGAATCAAATCTGGGGCCCTTCAGTCCCCAGGCCGACGCTCTATTCAGCGAGCCAAACTGGCTAGGGGCTTCATAGGGGAGTTGTACCAAACATTCAAAAAAGAACTAATACCTAGAGTCCTCAAACTATTCCAAAACATCCAAGAGGAAGGAGCACTTCCAAGCTCTTTTTAGGAGGCTAGCTAGCATTACCCTAATTCCAAAAACAGGTAAAGACACTACAAAGAAAGAGAATTAAAGACCATTATTCATGATGAACATAGATGCTAAAATCCTCAACAAAATATAAAATCAGATCCAATAATTTTGAAAAAGATCATAAAGCATGACCCAGTGGGATTTAACCCAGGGATTCAAGACTGCTACAATATTTGCAAATCAATTAATGTGATACATCACATAAACCAATTGAAATACAAAAGTCACATGATCATATCAACAGATGCAGAAAAGCATTGGAGAGGTGGCCACTGGAGCTGTAGGAACCAGCGGGAGCCTGAGAGTGGGCTGTCAAGCTGTATGGGCTGGAAGAATGGGCTCATCGTGGAAGAGGAACAATGCTGCCCCTATGTGCACAACATCACCCACAAGGTAACAAATCGGAAGTATCGAAGGTGAAAGAAGTAGATGATGTGCTTGGTAGAGCAGCTGCCAGGAGAACGTGTTCTCTGCTGCCAAGCCATGTCCCAAATGTGAACATCCTGTGCCTATTTCATGCAGCTTCAGACCCGTGCTGCAGATGAGCCAATGATCACCTTCTACAAGTGCTGCAGTGCTCAGCATGGACACCGCTAGAGAGACTGGGTCAGGCTGACCCAGCTGCCTTCGTGTCTGTTTATCTTATTCCCCAGAGTGGATTCTCAGCTAGGAGGGAGCACTTGTATCCTGAGGGTCTTTGCTGGTGTGGCGGCAAGTTAACAATTTCAGGGTTGTTGGCCAGGATGTCAGGAAATGGATAGCCCATCTGCCAATCACTGGATGAACTCATTAATGTCCAGGGAGACTTTGTGTGGGGGAAAGATTATCCACAACTAATTATACTATGTTTAAGTTCCTGTTCATTCATCTTTCACATTTATTGGGCAACTGACATTCTTTCACCATCCACCAACGTTCTTAAATATTTCTATTGTTTGCATAACTAATAAAGTGCAACTTATTTAGGTCCTAAATATTTAACTGTTAAATGAAAACTTATTTAATCAAAGTTTATTCTGAATATTTAATTATAATGAAAAGTTTAATATTGCCTTCTCAGTGTTTTATTTTTTTAATATATTTTATTTTAAATATATTTTTTTATTTAAAAAATATTTTATTGATTTTTTTACAGAGAGGAAGGGAGAGGGATAGAGTTAGAAACATCGATGAGAGAGAAACATTGATCAGCTGCTTCCTGCACACCGCCCACTGGGGATGTACCCACAACATGCCCTTGACCAGAATCGAACCTGGGACCCTTGAGTCCGCAAGCTGACGCTCTATCCACTGAACCAAACCAGTTAGGGCACCTTCTCAGTGTTTTAAATGACTTAAGAAGTAGATGTTAGCCCTAACCAGCTTGGCTCAGTGGAGAGAGTACTGGCTGTAGACTGAAGGGTCCTGGGTTTGATGACAGTCAAGGGCATCTACCTTGGTTATGGCTCTATCCCCAGTAGGGGACATGCAGGAGGCAGCTGACTGATGCTCTGCCCTCGCATTATGTTTCTCTTTCTCCATCTCCCTTCCTCTCTCTCTAAAAATCAATACAGATACTTAAAACAAACAAACAAAAACTAGCTGGGGAGAGGATCTAGGTTATTGGTAGATTTATTAGAACTTAAATTTATGCCTTTGATATAGATTTTTATTTTTTTTATGACTTGATATTTTTTGCAGAAATGAGTAATTTTTTTTCTTTGTAATTTATTTTTATTTTCACAAGCTATCTATACTAACAGAAGGATAATATGCTAATTAGACTAGGTCGACTGGACATCTTCCAGTTGTCCTGCCTTCCTTCTGGACAAAGCCATGGTTGTAGGAGGCGAAGACAGTTAGGGGTGATCAGGCCAGCAGGGAAGGGCAGTTAGGGCAATCAGGCAGGCAGGCAGGTGAGCAGTTAGGAGCCAGCAGTCCTAGGTTGCAAGAGGGATTTCTGAGGGGTCCCGGATTGGAGAGGGTGCAAGCCTGGTTGAAGGAACACCCTCACATGCATGAATTTCTTGCACTGGGCCTCTAGCACCATAATAAAATTTATAAAAGTTACTCATGTACATATTTCTCTTTAACATTTTAAGTTAACTAGAGGCCCGGTGCATAAAAATTTGTGCACTCGGGGGGGGGGGGGGGGGGCGGTCCCTCAGCCCGGCCTGTGCCCTCTCGCAGTCTGGGACCCCTCGGGAGATGTCCACCTGCTGGCTTAGGACTGCTCCCCCGGGATATTGGGCCTAAGCTGGCAGTCAGGCATCCCTCTGGCAGCCTGGGAGCCCTTGGAAGGTGTCCACTTGCCAGCGGGGAGCAGGCCTAAGCTGTAGTCGGACATCCTTAGCACTGCTGAGGAGGCAGGAGACGTTCCCGTCACTATTGTTGTTCTAGCAGCCATCAGCCTGGCTTGTGGCTGAGCAGAGCTCCCTTTGTGGGAGCACACTGACCACCAGGGGGCAGCTCCTGCATGGAGCATCTGCCCCTGGTGGTCAGTGAGTGCCATTGTGACCAGTCATTCCCAGTGGTTCTGCTGTTGCCTGGACAGCCAGGGTGAGGGGCTAATGACTGTTTACAAGCTGGCCAAGCCCCCCAGGGGGACCATCACCTCATGGGGGTGTGGCCAGCCTGGGTAAGGGGCTGAGAACTGTTTGCAGGCTAGTCAAGCCCCCCAGGAGGGCCTCTCACCCCATGGGAGTGTGGCCAACCTGAGTGAGGGGCTGAGGACCGTTTTCAGGCTGGCCATGGCCGCAGGCTAGAAGCAGTTATCTGGGATTTATTTATCTCCTATTATTGAAACTTTGTAACCTTGAATGGAGCCCAGGTCCTGGGTTGCTCCTGGCAACCCAGGCTCCCTGTCCCTCCATGAGCAGAGACCAGGGTGGCTGGAAGCAAGTATCTGGGATTTATTTATCTTCTATAATAAAAGAGTAATATGCAAATTAACCATCACTCTGTGACACCTAAGCCACGCCCATCAGCCAAGCCACACCTTGCCAGCTAATCAGAGCAGCCGTATGCAAATTAACCCAGCCAAGATGGCAGCCGGCAACCACAGAGCTAGAGCAAACAGGAGGCTTCCGTTGCACCAGCGATGGAGTTGAAACTGCCTGCCTAGGCTGGCCAGGCCTCTGCTCAAGGCAACAATGTTTCAATTATAGAAGCCACGGAGCTGAAGCAAACAGGAGGCTTCATTGCCTGACTAAGCCTCCACTCAAGGCAACAAAGATTCAATTATAGAAGATAAATAAACCCCAGAAACCTGATTCCAGCCAGCCTCGCTGGGACGTTGGGTCAATGGGAGCTGTGGGCAGCCTGCAAACGGCCCTCAGCCCCTCACCCAGGCTGGACAGGCACACCATCAGGTGGACATCCCCCAAGAGGTCCCAGACTGGGAGAGGGCACAGGCTGGGCTGAGGGACCCCCCACCCCGAGTGCACAACTTTTTGTGCACTGGGCCCCTAGTCTTCCATAATTAAAACTTTGTTGCCTTGAGCAGAGTGCAGGGCCAGCCAGGGCAGGCGGGAAGCTTGGCTTCCTCCATCGCCAGTGGCAACCCAAGCCTCTCCACCTTTGTGGCCTCCACCATCTTAGTTGGGTTAATTTGCATTTTCACTCCTGATTGGCTGGTGGGTGTGGCTTGTTGGTGTAGCTTGTGGGACTAGCAGAGGTATGGTCAATTTACATGTTTCTCTTTTATTAGTGTAGATTAAATGCATGCCACAAAAATAAAAAAGAAAAGCTCTTGACAAAATCCAATATCCATTTTTTATAAAAACTCTCAGCCATGTGGGAATAGAGAGAGCACATCTCAACATGATAAAGGCCGTGTATGATAAACATACAGCCAACATCATACTCAATGGGCAACAACTAAAACCATTTCCCCTAAAAATAGGAACAAGACAGGGATGTCACTTTCACCACTCTTATTCAACATAATACTGAAGTCCTAGCCATAGTGATCAGGAAAGAAGAAGAAATAAAAGGCATACAAATTGGAAAGAAGAAAGTAAAACTCTCATTATTTACAGTTGACATGATACTGCACATAAAAAAAACCCTAAAGATTCCATCAAAAAACTACTGGATTTAATCAATGAATTTGGCAATGTAGCAAGATACAAAATCAACACCCAGAAGTTGATGGCTTTTTTATATACCAATAGTGAGTTTTCAGAAAGAGAAACTAGGTATTTAGGAATAAACTGAGCCAAGAAGGTAAAAGACTTGTACTTAGAAAACTATAGGACATTGAAATAAGAGACAGAGGAAGATATAAACAAATGGAGGAACATACCATGTTCATGGATTGGTAGAATCAACATCATCAAAATGTCCATACTACCCAGGCATTCTACAGATTCAATGCATCCCATTAAAATACCAACAGCATATTTCACAGATCTGGAACAAATACTCTGAAAATTTATAAGGAACCCAAAAAGACCCCAAATAGCTGCAGCAACCTTGAGAAAGAAAAACAAAGTTGGGGGAATCACAATACCAGATATCAAGCTATAGTACAAAGCCACTGTAATCAAAACAGCCTGGCACAAGAGCAGGCATATAGATCAATGGAACAGAACAGAGAACCCAGAAAGCAACCCAAGCCGTTATGCTCAATTAATATTTGACAATGGAGTCAAGACAGTCTCTTCAATAAATAGTGCAGGAAAAATTGGACAGAAACATGCAAACAAATGAAACTAGACCACCAACTTACAGCATACACAAGAATAAATGCGAAATAAATAAAAGGCTTAAATGTAAGTCGTGAAACCATAAAAATTCTCAAAGAAACCATAGTCAGCAAAATTTCAGACATCTCTCGTAGCAATCTGCTTATGGATACATCTCCTGAGGCAAAGGAAACTAAACAGAAAATTAAAAAATGGGACCATGTCAAAATAAAAGGCTTCTGCACAGCAAAAGAAACCATCAACAAAATGAAAAGGGAGTCCACTACATGGGAGAACATATTTGGCAATGACACATCTGATAGAGGGTTAATATCCAAAATATATAAGGAATTCATACAACTTAACAGAATGAAGACAAACAATCCAATTAAATAATGGGCAAGGGACCTAATAGACACTTCTCCAAAGTGGACATACAGATGGCTAAGAGACATGAAAACATGCTCAAAGTCACTGATCATCAGAGAGATGCAAATTAAAACAATACTGAGGTATCACCTCACACCTGTCAGAATGACTACCATCAACAAATCAACAAATGACAAGTGCTAGCGAGGATGTGGAGAAAGGGAACCCTAATGCACTGCTGGGGGGAATGCAGACTGGTGCAGCCATTGTGGAGAACAGTATGGAGTTTCCTCAAAAAATTAAATATGGAACTGCCATTTGATCCAGTGACTGCACTTCTAAGAATATATCCTAAGAAACCCAGAACACCAATCAGAAAGAATGTGTGCATCCCTGTGTTCATAGCAGCACAATTTACAATAGTTAAGATCTGGAAACAGCCCCAGTGCTCATCAGTAGATGAGTGGATAACAAAGCTGTGGTACATTTATACCATGGAATACTATGAAGCAGTAAAAAAGAAGAATCCTTACCCTTTGAGACAGCATGGAGGGACCTGGTGAGTATCATGCTAATTAAAATAAGTCAGTCAGAGAAAGACAAGTATCACACGATCTCACTCATATGTGGAATCTAACAAAATAAAATGTTGAAGAGAGTGGACCCAGACACATGGAAGCATGAAAGAGAGTGCAGAATGTCAGTGGGAAGACAGGAGAGGGTGGGTGGGTGGGAGCTAGTCAACCAAAGAACTTGTATGCATGTATGTGTAACCCAAGGACACAGACAATAGAGTAGTGAAGGCCTGGGGTAGGATGGGACTATAAGTCAATGGGGGGAGGGGTGGAAATATATAATACTTTCTGCAATAAAGATTAAAACAAAAAAATTATATGTAACTTAAAAAAAAGACAAACCCACTCAGGTAAAAGCCAATAATGATTTTTGGAGTCTCAATGGTATGGAATAAATTCCTGTTCTTAAGAAAAAATGAAATAAAATCTTATGGAAAAAATAATAAAATATGAGCTCCACAAGGGCAGAAGCTTTTAACTGTTTTGTTGAGTAAAATATTCCTAGTGTCAAATTCTCAATAAATATTTGTTAAGTGAATGGATAGTGTTACTAACATTATATTGCATTTACTTATAAAGGTGGTTACCTTCCTCAGTTTAGACCAAAGCTCCCCAAAGACAGAAAATGTATATTATTGGCCCTTAATAAATGTTGATTTAGTAAGTAATGGCCTTTGTAAAAACAAGGAGGTGAAAATGAGTTGGCTATATTTGGGGCACAAACATATTATTAGGTATACAAAACAGCCATGATGAAAAATCAAAATAGATGAGAGTAAAATAACTGCAAAATGAGACATGGTAAAAAACAACAACAAACAGTTGTATAAAATGAATCCTATATGATGGGGAATATGCTTGGAAGGTGCCAATTCCTTGCCCCCAAATAATAAATCAATGTGAATGCTCAGTGGGGATCTATCCTCTGAAACCTCTAACCTGTGGGACTGTGGTCTCCAGGTTGAAGTGTTTATTTAGGAACTTCAGCAGCTTCTGTGAGGGTCGGTCAATGGCTAGTTGGTGTGGTTCAACTCGCTCCTTCTGCAGGGAACAGGAGACTCAAGGTAGGAGAAGGTGTGGGGAGAACATGCCAACAGAACCCTGGAGCCTGGGAAGGGAATAGGAGGACATGGGGACATTGGGGAAGGGGAGGCAGAGGCTCCAGTAGGGCTCACAGCAAAGGGCCTTTATTCTCCCTTTGGAGAAACTGGTGAAGGGAGAAGTGATACCTGCAGCATATACTGGAAAAGTTCTCGCCCGTGGCCATGGCGCTGAAGTGTCTCATGGATGTAAAAGTCCAGGATGCAAAGTGGTTCCACCTCATTGTGAGCCTCACGATCATCCTAAGAGGTAAAGAACAACAAATATCTTTTTAGGACCAAGATATTGCTGCCACCTCCCAACTTCAGCACCGTTGTTTCCAGGAATCAAGGCATATGAACGCTCAGCCTCCAACAGCACTCACCAGCACAAAAAGTTTCTTGTATCCAACTTTGAGGAAACCAATAATAGCTCCTTTTCCAGCCCTATAGGATGGGGAGAATAACGAACAGACTAGTAGCAGCTCTCTGAGAGAGTGAAAATGAAAGGGGCTGGGGAAGAAGGGCTGAGCGGTGGAAAAGCATGAGGCACTCACGGTCGAGCGGAGCTGTCTTTGAGCACATACATCACGTGGCGGTTACTCTGCATCCTCGATGCACTGGTGATGGGTGCAGGAAGATGCTGGGCCTGCCAGGGAGACGACAGACATTCTGCAAGTCCCTTCCAAAGCACCCAGGCCTCCCTTGTCTCCTGTCCCCAGTACCTTGGCAGAGGCCTTGCCCAGTTCATCTACAATGGTCATAAGTTGCTGCTGCACGTCAACACTATAGAAAGAGAACAGAGGGAGAGTCACTGAGAGGGCTCTCAACAGTCACTCCCAGGTCCCTGGGCCACAAGCCCCACCCAGGCTCAGCACTGAAGACCAGGACTTGACCTTGCTGTCTTCCAATCTGACTTGCCCATCCCACCCTCTGGAATCTGAACTTGTGCCGCACCCCCTCCTCCCTTGAGGTCCCCTCGGGGAAGCAGGAAGGGCGGGTCAACCACATCCTTTGGCTGGGACCACATATCTGGCCCAGGGGTGGAATGTCATAGATCCAAGTGCAGATCAATCCCACTAAGTGTAGGGTGAAAGGTCACCAACAGGTCGAGCCAGGACATCAAAAGGAGGGTCATTGTGAGAAGGGGGCGTGGTGCCTGGACCAGGTTTCTAGGGGAACCGGGAGAGCAGGGCCTCGGGGTGGGTTTGAGATGTCACCGGGCTGGCGTTGTGGTTCCGGGTCGGCGGGCAGGGGGCCGCAGGTGCTGGTCCAGCACCGTGATCCGCTCTGGGAGCAGCGCGTCCACATCAAACGGGAACTCCATGGCCCATTGTGCACGGCCAACCCCGCCCGCGTAGCGTCACTTCCGTCCCGCCCCGACGCCCCGCCCCTCGGGGTCTATTTCCTTTTGCTGGGAGGGCGGCAAGCCCCGCCCAGGAGCCCTCCTCTCCTCACCAGCCCCGCCCCCGCCCCGCCCCGCCCCGCCCCGGCTGCCCCTGGCCCCAGGGAATAGCTGGGTGGGGTGCGCCAGGACTCAAGCATGGGGGCCAACAAACGAGATCACGGCAGAAGGGTGCCAGCGCCCCTTCCAGGCGGCTTCTGGTCCTCAGAGTCCCTGGCTGGGCGGGCTCCAGCCTGACCAGTCCTCTCCCACATCAGCACCCATTTGCAGAGACTCATCCGCAGACAGAAGAGCTTTATTGTGGAAAAGCCAAGCTGGCAGCAGCATAAGGTTGAGCCCATCCAGTTGCACTGCGTGGGGATTAGGGCTTCCCACATGCATCCTGCTGCTCTCCCTCAGCCTCCGATATATTTATCCTCATTTCCTTTCACTGAGCTTGGACCTGCCGTGGGCCACAAAACAGACCCAACTCCTCAGGGTGCACCCCATCATGTAATTCCTAGGCATTGTCTCCCAAGCCCTCGCACCCTTCCCAGTCCACAGCTCCTGCAGAGGATTCTAGGAGCCCGCATGCTCAGTGGAGGCTTCCCCTCCTATTGTGAGTGCCACCTCAGGCATTGACTCAGGTGGGGGGCCACTCTCTTCTCGGAGATGGCCTTGATACTGTCGACGAAGGCGGGACAGCTCTCTCTCTGGTGGCTGTTTCCAGCTGTACCAGGGGTACCAGGGGTCACCTGAAACCAGAGTGGGAGCTGGTGGAGTAGCATTCACAGCTCCATGCGAGTTACTGAAGTCAAGATCCCGAGGTTCAACATGGGGAATGTGGAAACTAAGGAGACCTAGGGGATTTAAAAAAAAGAGCAAGTGAGGGAAGGGAGCAAGGTGGGATAGTTCAGATAGAGAGAGCCAGGAAGGAAAGTAACTATAAAGGAAGGAAGCAAGAGGGCAGGGGGTCAAGGGACACAGGGTGAGCTCACATACTGCCTGGGCTCTTGCCCACCGAACTGTGCAGCCCTGTACCAGGGCTATGACGCTGCATCTGCCATAATGGAGGGGCACCTTTTCTAATTTATAGGAAGGAATTATGGAGCCAGGGCCAGAAATTTATACAAAGACCATCTTATGGCATTGGGACTAAAAAAGGGGGAAGAAAAGGGAAAGAGGAGGAACAGGGGACAAGGTAACAGACTCAGGGAGAGGGAATAAGGGACATGAGTGATGAAAGAGATTTGGGAGAACATGATGGGTACTAACTTCTCAGATAGGTGGGAGCATTTATATCTATTCTCTAGCCCAAAGTCGCTTTCCTGGTGTCTAACAAAACTTCTCAGGGCCCCTCCTCACACTCACCATGCTCCCTGGCTTTCTGGATGGCCTGGGTCAACTTCTTGTGCTGCTTCATACAGACTCCTGCAGAACAGAAAGGTAATTCTGCTAATCCTATCAGGCACAGTAAGTAAAGAATACACACCACTTCTACAAGGTGAGTGAGGGCTGGCTTTGGAAGAGCTGGCTAGCCATTCTCCTGATCCCTCCATGGCCTAACTCCCCATCTGCCCAATGGGCAGTAACCCTCCTCTCACGCTGAGAGCTGGGACCAACACTCAGGAGTGCCTAGCTACTACAGAGAAGCTATTTAATGGTAAAGGCTGCAACACAGGGAACAAAACACAATTCAAAAGGCAAGTGTGGCCCTGATCGGTCTGGCTCAGTGGATAGAGCGTCGGCCTGTGGACTGAAGGGCCCCGGGTTCGATTCCAGTCAAGGGCATGTACCTTGGTTGTGGGCACATCCCCAGTGGGAGGTGTGCAGGAGGCAGCTGATCGATGTTTCTCTCTCATCGATGTTTCTAACTCTCTATCCCTCTCCCTTCCTCTCTGTAAAAAGTCAGTAAAATATATTTAAAAGAAAAAAAGGCAAGTGCGCTTAACTGGGTAGGTAAATCCACAGAGAAAATTCAGTAAAGGAAGAAAGGATTTCAGGTCTAGGGAAGGCATTCTGAGAGAGTAGCAAAGAGTCTCTTCAGTTTTTTACAGTTTGACAGGAGTTTCAAACTACTTTTTAAAACTCCCTCACAAACCAAATTCCACTAATCATGCTGCCATCTCCAAAATGGTAAGTTCAGATTATTCTTTGCAAATTTATC
This sequence comes from Murina feae, assembly GCA_004026665.1. Classification (NCBI taxonomy): domain Eukaryota; kingdom Metazoa; phylum Chordata; class Mammalia; order Chiroptera; family Vespertilionidae; genus Murina; species Murina feae. The sequence goes on from PVJC01003484.1 coordinate 19,746, forward strand.
GTGTGTTAGCAGGCCCTGGCAAAATGTTTCTGTATATATTTTAAGCACTGTAGTCCTAGAGTCTTTGTCTCAACTACTCAACTTTGCCACTGTAGCCCAGAAGCAGTTGAAACACTGAAAACCAATGGATGCTGCAGTGAGTCAGCTTTTGCTATGGCTGTAGTTAGGGAATAGATGTAATCTTTTTTTTTTTTTTTTAATATATTTTAGCCCTGACTGGTTTGGCTCAGTGGATAGAGTGCTGACCTACAGACTGAGGGGTCCCAGGTTCAATTCCAGTCAAGGGCATGTACCTTGGTTTTGGGCACATCCCCAGTGGGGAGTGTGCAGGAGGCAGTTGATCAATGTTTCTCGCTCATCCATGTTTCCAACTCTCTATCCCTCTCCTTCCTCCTCTCTGTAAAAAATCTATTATATATATGTGTGTGTGTGTGTGTGTGTGTGTGTGTGTGTGTGTGTGTGTGTTTGTATGTATTTTAATATATTATATTGATTTTTTACAGAGAGGAAGGGAGAGGGAGAGGGATAAAGAGTTAGAAACATCGATTCAGCTGCCTCTTGCATACTCCCTACTGGGGATGTGCCCACAACCTAGGCACATGCCCTTGACCGGGATCGAACCTGGGACCTTTCAGTCTGCAGGCCAAAGCTCTATCCACTGAGCCAAGCCAGCGAGGGCAAGAAAGCTTTCTATAGAAGTGAAAAGCCCTGCCCTTGCCACTGGGCTAGCTGCTGGTTTGATTCCTGGTTAAGGCATATGCCTAGGTTTCAGGCTCAATCCCCAGGACTGGGCGTGTGGGCAGCAGCTGACTGATGTTTCACTCTCCTGTGAATATTTCTCTCTCTCCCTCTCTTAAAAAAAACCCCCAAAAAACCCCACCACCACTACCACACACACACACACACACACACACAATAAGCCCCAAAGAAAATCACCACCATTTACGTTTCAAGATCTACCTCTAGAAGGTTTGCTTACAATTACACTAGCCTGCATCTTTTGTCCACGTGTAACTGTTTTTAGCATGTGAGTATCCCCAGTAAGCCAAGATTTCCAAAACGTTCGATTGCACTTTTTATGTCATGGTAGAAGCCACCATACCTGTTGTCTGACCAGTAAAGTAAAGTGCCCCCAGGAAAAGCTGTTCTGATGGGGACAGGATGAAGGGGCTCACCTGTGTATGGCGCGTGGAAGATGATGCCCGTGTGGGCACAGACAAACTGTTCCAGGAGCTTCACGTTCTGGGGGAAAGGGAAGTGGGGGGAGAGCAGGACCTTGAGAGACTGGCAGTGCACAAGCCCTATACAACACACAGATGACCTGAACCCCTCGATGCCTCTCCAGATGCTGCCCTCCTCCATGTCCCAGTTTTAGTCCCATCACTTTACTGGACACGTTCATGAAAACTCCAGCAAACAGTTCCCCTTTCCTGGTCTTTGCACACCCTACACTTTGTCACTGAGACTTAGAATTCTCCTCTCCAGGGGTTAGGCTCTAACATCAATTCTCATGCAAAAAACTGGGGACCGTTGGAATTCTCTGAAATCACCCATTAAAATAGTGTATGTTGTCCCGTGTGTGTACGGATGACTCCAATCAATTTTCAAGTTAATGATACAGAATGACTCTCAGCTAGCAAGTTAATCAAAAGAAATGAGGCCCAAGGAGAACGCACGTACATCTGTGGAGCTGGAATGGCAGGCAGAATCATCCACACCATTAAATTTGTAACTTTTCTCTCTCCCTTGTTACGTGATTATAAACTGTATAAAACTGGATACAATACCTTTTTATTAACCAACTAGAGGCCTGATGCACGAAATTCATGCAAGAGTAGGCCTTCCTTTCCCCAGCTGCCAGCACCAGCTTCCCTCACAGCCCGGGCTTTGTCTGGAAGGTCGTCTGGTCTAATTAGCATATTATGCTTTTATTATTCTAGATTGTACACAGTTGAAATGGAGAAGCTACCTATTGGACTCCTCTACAACTTGTCAGAAGGGGCTGAGAGCAGACACATGCCCTCATCTCCTGACACACAAATGGCCTCCAACTTCCGCAGTAACCAGCCACTCAACTTCTGACCTACTTCACTGCAAGCTCAGAAAAGCACGTTCCCATGACCAGCTTTGTAAGGTTTTTATTCTGTAAAGAGCAAAGCCCTGTCCGCCTCATACTGAAGGCTTCATGTACCTGCCCTCCAGCTGCAAGCCTCAGCTGCCACCAAACATCAACATGACAAGGAAATAAAACCTCAGGAAAAAAACAGTCCAATCTACTTGCTAATAACTGTGATGGATAAAACGAATTTTGGGGCATTCTTCTCCCATTAGAAATGAGCACTTTTCTTGCCTGCCAATTTGGACTCAATTTCATGGGGATAAAGCTTTTTACTATAGTCCACAGTGGAGGGCAAGTGACTAGAAGGAAGATGTTTTTATAGTTCCAGGAAGCCAGTGCAAAATGGAGTGTAGGGGTGCCAGGCAATCTCATTAGCAACATAAAAAGGCTCCAAATCCTCATCCTGGAAAAAAGATTCTCCTTACCCTAAAGTCGACGTGCAACTTGTGATCCCGGCAAATAGGGCAGGGATTCCCGGCAACTTTATCTTTACGCTGTAGAGAGAAAGAATTGGCAGGTGCCACTATCTCTGTGGTCTCCACCCCCACTTCCCAGCCCATCCATGCGCCACTCTCAGAAACTCACAATACAGGTCTTTCGAGTCTTCTGTGGGGGTACTCCACCTTTGTGGTTGCGTCGGTAGTCAGCCCAGACAGGGCGAGAACCGTAGCGGGTCTGGTATTCTGAATTGGAAGACCACAGATGTTAGGGTGAAGGAAGTGTCTCTGCCCATTTATTTCATACCCCACAGTACCCTTCCTTCCCCACTTAGAGTTACCTTCTGAGTCCAAGTATTTCCAGGGTTCATTCTCATAAGGGGAAATGGGCAAAGAATCTTCCTCAAGGGGGGCTTCAGTGCTAAGAGTTTGGAGGGGAACCTATAAAAGGGGAATAACAAAAAAATGAACTCAAAGAAGAAACCTGATTGTTTTGCTCCCAACACTTCAGGGAGAAGGAGCACGCATGTCCATTGTGTGACAGACTATAACATGGTATGTATACACACACACACGTGGAAGGTAGCATATTTGTTGGGGTTAAACTAACATTATCAACAACCACTCTCCCAATCTCCAACGGGGTCCTGAAAGATGCTAATACTAGAGGATAACTAGTACAGGTGACCGAGAGGCCATCTTATCAGGGAGAACAACTTAAAAACCTGGCACATTATCAGGGAATGAATTGAGTCTAGTGCAGCGGTTCTCAACCTGTGGGTCGAGACCCCTTTGGTGCTCCAACGACCCTTTCACAGGGGTCGCCTAAGACCATCCTGCATATCAGATATTGACATTACGATTCATAACAGTAGCAACATTAGTTATGAAGTAGCAATAAAAATAATTTTATGGTTGGGATCACCACGTGAGGAACTGTATTAAAGGGCCAGAAGGTTGAGAACCACTGGTCTAGTAATGGAAAAGGGCGAAGAAAGGAAAAGTGGGGGGCGGGAAGGGTGCCTTTGTCCTTGGAGGCAAGATGTATGGCAGGGAAGGGATGCACAGGGCAGGTGTGTCTCCAACTCAGCCCAGTCCAGGATCACTGCGTTCCCCAGCTTTCCAAAAGCTGAAGGTCAACATTCCATAGGGAAGAACAAACTTGAGTCCTAACGCTAGCTTTGAAGCTCCCAGACCTGTCATTAGTCCGCAGTGACCCCTGTGACCACGCTTCAGTCCCCCTAGGGAGTGGCAGCTGGGCAAGCCTTCCGATCTCCTCCGGCCCCACGAAGGACCGTCCGAATGGTGAGTACATGAGGCTGCAGGGAAACCTCAGTCCAAAGCGCTGCCTTAAACCTTCGCGAATGCTCTGACGATCAGCTGATTAGTGAGATGAGGGCTGAGAAACCCGTCCCCAGGTCGCGACAAGTATGCTGGTTCCTGGGAGACAGCAGGGCTGGGGAGGCGGCGCCGGGAGCCGCAGGGCCCGCCAGGGCATCGGATTAGCCACCGTCTGTGTGGCTGAGCTGGCTGCATGGCAGGTCGGAGGGGCATTCCTCGCCTAGTTACTTAGCCAAGGTGCCCTTTGGGAAGAGGATGGAGTCTTCACCTGGCTCTCTGCGCTGGCTGGAGATTAGAAAATGCGTGGAGCCCCGGCCGGGATGGCTCAGTGGTTTGGAGCGTCGTCCACACACCAAAAGGTTCCGGGTTGGACTCTCCATCAGGGCACATACCTAGGTTGCCAGTTCCATCCCTGGTCGGGGGCGCGCACGGGAGGCAAGTGATAGATGTTTCTCCCTCTAAAAAAGACCAATAAACTTACCCTCCGGTGAGGATTTTTAAAAACGCACGGAGACTTACGGAGGGGCAAGGGGAGTGCTGGAGGCAAAGTGTTGCTAGACAGCGCAAGCAATAAGCGCTAGGGGAAGTCTCCGCTCCCGGGTCCCCAGAAGTGGAGCGACGACCTCGCAGGCGTAACGAAGTAGCGGTTGTACAAAATGTGCTCCCAGGAGTTACCTGAACTCCGTAGGCACTCCTGAAGGACAAAAGATTAGGAAGGCGCCTCAGCAGTTTATTCACCACGGAGGCCGCCATCTTGACGCACGCCCAACCCAGGAATGGCCGGCAAGGCGACTGCGCATGCTCCCGCAAAATGACTAGGGCAGGGGCAAAGACCGCCGCAGTGCGGCCGGCGGCCACGCCCTTGCGTCAGGACGGAAGCGAGGAAGGGGCGGGACATGGAGAGAAGCTAATTTCAACTGCGTCACAGTGGAATTCGGCCTCAAAATTGAGTTTTTGATGAACCAGTCACTACGATTCTTAGGTCTTATACTTAAAATTTGCCTTTTAAGCAATTTTGAAGGCGATTTTTACCGAGGGTCCCACAGTACGCATGCGCCGGCCCAGTTCCGCCAACCGAGGGTGAGAAATTTTTTTCGGGGGCGGAAGTGGTGAAGGCAGAGGAAAGGGAGGTGCTTGTCTCTCCGGTTATGCGCACGCGCGTCCCGCCTCCTCAGGAAGGAGGCGGGAAAATGTGCGGAGAGTGACAGGAAGTGGGTAGTGGGCTAAGCGAAGGTGAAGGAAGGATAGCCAATCAGCTAGCGCGTTGTCTTTCGGGTTAACCAATGAATTTACGCCTCGCGCACAATGTCTCGCGACAACGGAAACGCACTAACATATTTGGGCGCATTGGGTGGTGTCCGGGTATAAAAGGCTCCGCCCGCGCGGACAGCCGCCATTCTGGGGTTCGTTTAGAGGTAAGTTGCTGTGTTCTGTCGGTTGGGGGTTAAGGTTTTTTTACTGAGCGCGTTGGCCTGGGACACGGCTTGGCATGCGTTTACTTACGAGCCACAGCTTGTGTGAAGTTCCGGACTGGACACGGAGGTGTTCGGGGTCGCAAAAGCGGTCGCCTGGGGTGTGTTTAAAAGGCAACCCGTACTGATTACCTCTTCCTCCCCTTGTGTTCTTTCTATCCCAGGTTTGAATTTTCTCGGAGAAAGGCCGGCCACCAGGAAGAGAGAAACGAGCCGCATCACCATCTAAGCCCTTGAGCGGATCCTGAGCGGGGGGAAAGGGAAACCGCAGCCACCAGCCCAACCACTGTGTCTTCTGCCCTCTCCCACCTCTTTGTCCGCCCCACCAGCCCACGCTGCTTGGGACTTGAAATCTGTGGCCGAAGGACCGTCACCACATAACTGCAAAAATAATCAACCACCCTCCCTTCCCAAACGCACTCAAGTCCACTTACCCAGCGTTAATTTTTGTTTTTTAATCAACTCAGAACTTTTTTTATGACCCCCCCTCCCTAAATGGAGTTGGGTGGGGGGGGATAGATGCTGAGTTGGCCTTTGTTTTTTTTAAAAGACTTTTTGATCCAATGAGGCCCCCCAAATAAGAGTTTTGGGTTCTGGTTGGTGGTTTTATTTTTTTTTCTCCAAAATTTTAACCCCCTTCCCCCTGAGCCCGAGGTGCTGACGTCGCAAAAAAATTGGATAGTAAGTGTCGAATTTTGAAAAACGAGCCTTGCAACAAGAAATCAACGTTTCCCTTGGTGAAACCAAAAATAATGAGAGGAAGAAATGAGACCGTAGAACAAAATAGAGAACTGGAGGGAGGACCGAGCCGGTCAATCTCCACTAAAAGGGGCCTTTGGCTCCAAGTCGTTCTCGGTACCACGTACCCCTCCTGCCCTGCCGCAGGCCCGGGGCCTGGAGGGAGGCCAGCGAGTGAGGATTTGACGGTTAACCCTTCGCAATCCAGCCATTGCCAGACTGCCAGCGCTAAGTGCTTGCCTAGGAGGTGCGCCCTCCCCCCAGCAGCAGTCTCAAAAGGGTTAATGAGCTCACATACAAAAGATGGGGGGTCTGTGGCTCCGGGGCCCACGTCTTTGTGTGTGAGACGAGCAGGGCGCCTCTCAATTTGCCAGATTAATAAGCAATCTGTACATAAAGATTGCAGGGTAAGGAGGTGGGCACGAGTACGAGCTGGCTGGGACTTAGATTGTTAAATCCTCTCAATGTAATGTAATGTGCTTGGGGCGTATATGTGGTTAAAATAGGTGGCAATCTAGAAATAAAGATTGCAAGACACTTAATTCAGGACAAAATATAATCTTAGTGCCAGTACATACAAGATAATAGTTTAAATGTTTTGTAATTGTTGGAGATTGCATAAGTTATTTAAAAGCAAAAGGTTAACATTTTAACGTGATACTTTTTTGGTGGGACTAGAGGGGGGAAGGTGGGGAAATGTGGAATTCAGGAGTATAATTTTTAGAGCCATTTAGTGCACTTGAATGCTAGCTTTCTAGGAGGTTGTGTCGTTAAGGGTTTGTCCTTCCCTGCTTCAATATGGCGGCTTTCCTTGTCCTTCTGTCTCCCGAGCAGTGTTGCAGGTCGTGTCTCCCATTTCTGTCCTAGCGCAGCCCTGTGTGTGGAGGGGGTCCGGGTCCCCCCTTTGTGTGGAGGATGGGGGTGGTCGCTGGTGGGTTGAACCTCAGTTGAAGTTCAGTTCTTCCCCGCCTAAAGTGGTTAATATTTTAATTGCTTTGACTCTCACAACGCTCTTATCCAAAGTAGGTCAGAGGCGTCGGGACGGCGCTGGGGCAGTTACTCTGCTCTCCCCCCTGCGCCTCCGTAACCGCCGCGGCGAGCAGGAGCCGCTCCGTGCAAGATGGCGCCGCCTGGCCGTCCTCCCCGCCCGGGCCCTCGCTCGGGGGAGGAGCGTCCTCGGGCTGATGTAATGGGCTCCTCCCGGGAACCCGAGCGAGTGCCCTCTGCGCCCCCGTGCGGAGCCAGGAGAAGACCTTTTTTCTTTAGAATATTGTCTTTCAGAGCCTTTATTGAAAGGAGAGAGAGCCCACAGACATTAGGTCTCCCAGCTGCTCATGTCCTCGGGCAGCTCTAGTTCTTACCAAGAACAGCCTGATGCTTCTCACCTTTTCCTCATCACTGCAGGGAAGTCCTCCCACCCGAGTGCCAGGGAGACAGACAGACAGACAGGGCCTGAAGGCAGGCATGGCCTTTCTGCTCGGGAACGGCCCTGGGGCTTCCTGCGACGGGTGGCTTTGTCTAGTGGGAGGCGGGAGGGGTGTTGCAGGCACTGCTCTGCCCCTCGCGCCCCCTCCGTCGGGGTGGCTGTGCAGAGCTGTGTCAGGTCCCCCGTTGCTTAGCCCTGTGCAGGGGTACTGGGATGAGAAGTGATCTTAGGAAAGGAGGCCGCAGTTGTAAGCTCAAGGCAGGGGGATTCACGCTACGGCTTCTGGTAAGCAAAACCTTTCTGGTATTACATTTCACAGCCTCATTTCTTTTATTCCCAAGAGCCACCTTTTATTTAAATTTCTTTCCTTACTTTGTAAAAGAAATTCCTTAACCATGGGAGAATGTCTTCGTTTTCAACGCATACAGTGCTATAGCAATTGGTGCATATTGAAAAACCATGCCCTGAGGTTGGTAATTGGTGTCCTGTCCCTTCTACTTTTTCAAAGTCAAATCTTTATCAGTCTCTCCTTATACTTTTACCTTCTTTTAAGTCCTACATTGAATCATGGTTCTAGGCAGAACTGGAAAGTCATTTTGTACACTGCCATGGTGACTTGGGTGAGACTTCAGGGCTAATTTTCTACTGGGTGTGAATTCTCAAATTATTAAACTTCTGGATTGATGGGAGGGACATGCCTTCCACGTGTCTATTGACCACAAGTTTTTTTATCTTTTAAGCAGTTTGCCATATGCCTCTGCAGAATACCTTCCTTGGGAGCTGAGCATTTGCCACTGGGGTACCTGATCTCTAGTGAGCAGGAGATGAATAAAATCCTCATTAACATGGGAGATGGGAAACAAAGCCTTCTAGGGAGCCACATCCTTCCAGAGAACCTGATCCTTGTAGATTGTGGCCAGAGTTCTATTCTGGAATCCCTTCCGATGGGGGTGGGGATGGGGTAGGGGTGGTGATTTTATGAATAAGCTTTTGGTGAGCTCATATACCCAGGTTTTCAAAATGACTGAGGGACGGGCTTACTACTTAGGCAAAAGGTACAACCTGGGGAATCATCAGAGACATCATTCAGTCCACTGTTGAGTCATGCTGTAATGCCTCAAACACCAAAGAAAGGAAGGAATGGAAGGGATTAAGTACAAAGTATTTTCATTTCCAGAAATGCTCATGACTCTAAGTTAAGATAAAGGCCCTTTGCTAGAAAGAATATTGTGATTGTTTTAAAAAGGACTTGTATAGAATTTTTGTCCTGAACCAATCAAGTTGTTTTACTGGTGATGGGAATGGAATAACTTAGCCAAGCTAAACATTTTTCACCCTATGTGATGAAATAACCCTCAAGTATGCTTCATTTCGGAGGCAGGAGTTGGTGTCACTTCTGGACTTTTAAACTACCTCTGGTAAGAATAGTAGACACCTCCCCAGTGCCTGATCCCTGTGGAGGTCTCCGCCCACAGGGTCCTCCATAAGAAAGCCCACAAGAGGGCCAGGTGGAGACAAGCCAGGGCATGCTCCCCCACCACTTTTTTGTACTGCCTTCACGGAAATTAACGTATATCATGTACTGGCTTACTTTCGGTTCCAGAAAACTTAGGCCTCCATTGCAGTCTCCATATGACTAGGTAATGTGATGACACTTGCTCTCTGCTCCTCCCCTCATCAGCTCATTGCCTTTTCTGCTGGAGGCCTGTGCCAAGAATGTAGGTTCTTTATTCCTGTTCATTTGAATATCTTGAACTTCTTTCAAAATGTACTGAATTAAAAAGAGGGAAATTAGATTGCCAGACACTTAAGGTCCTTAATATTAAATGAGTAAAAGCTAATCTTCCTATAGGAAAGTTATGAGAAAACTCACCTTTTAATCACAAGGTTAACACTTGTGATATAAAATTTAGTTTTATTTATTGTATTTCCAAAATATAATAGAGGAAAATAATGGAAAAGTGAATATTTAACATTTCTTCTGCTTTGTCTCCTAGCTTCTATTGACTATCCTTGCTTTTTATGAATGGGAATGGAAAAATTCTTGGGTCCTGTTCCCAACAGAAGGCACTAGACAGAATTTAGCACTGTACTAACTGATCTCTTGTCTCCCGCCCTCTTAAATGAAGGATCATTTTAGCTCATGTGATAACTTTTTTATAGTGTCTGTAGGAAGTAGGGTATCAACTATCATTTAAGCCAATAGGTAGCTGAGAGTAATCGATTTCTTTTTATCTTAGCCCACAAGTGTCAGAATATGCACCAGTCGATAATCTCGGCTAAAGTGACAGGTGCCAGAGGAGAAACAAAACTTGAAAACAGAACTTTTCCTCAGGGGAAGTGTGGGTAGCTCCCAGAAACTTAGCTACCTATTGGCTTAACTGATAGTTAAATATATAAAAGGGAGTTCTCCATGGTGAGGTATATTCAAGTCTGGGTTTGACTCAAATAAGTGGGGTCAGCTGTATTCAGGGAGGACTGTTTGAAGTGATGTTAGTTTAATTGAAGGCTTTTTGTCAAATTGTATTTATCTTGGTTGCTGATAATATGTTATTTAGATTTGTTCATTGCTTTTTCAGTCTCCAATAGATGGGAAATCTGTTTTATATTTCCCCTTATTGTATCTATATATCTTTACAGTGTATATATCATGATAGTATATTACTACATGGGAAAAATTCCTTTATTCCTGTGTTTGTCTCTATAAGAACCACCACAATTCAGTGGATTTGGCTTGAGCACTTCCAGTCTTACCTGGTAAGCTACTTAAGTGTTTTTTTCCCTCTGACTTAAGGTTCTGCTGTCCTTGTAGAGGTCCCAGGGTGGCAGTCACAGCACAATTAACCCAGATTTGCTCCCCTCGGCATCTCTTACCTCCCTCCTCTCTTCTTTCCCTGCTTCTGCCTTTTCTTTCCTAGGTTATTAGGACCTCTGCATTTCTGAATTTACTGGCCTTTTTGTTGGAAGGACTTCAAGGTTAAGATTGTTGTGTTTGTTTTTCTTTGTCTGAGAACTAATTTGCATTATAAGAAAACTTTCTGCACAAAATATAGTTGCTTTGTAGAACCTGATTTTCCCACATTGCTGCTGGGGACTTGTCTGCTAGCTGCGCTAGAAGCAGTGTGCATGAGGTGGGCTTCTCCGTCTTCCCACCCAGTGTGTTAACTTCATTTCCCAAATGCAGATATTACTGAGCTAGCTAGCTTTTTTGGTTCTCAGATGTTCCGAGGCTTTGTGGATAAAAATAGCAGAACCATATCGATTCTCAACTTCCTCTCTGGAACTTGGTTTCTAGCCTAGAAATTGCTTCACAATTCACTCCCATATCAGCAGTTTAACTCCTTTTCTAATCTGGTCTAAACCAGTTACTTAAAATTTAATGGCATTTTCCCAGCTTCTACCTTTATTCTTTCTGGCCTTTTTAAAAAATATATATTTTACTGATTTTTTTTACAGAGAAGAAGGGAGAGGGATAGAGAGTTAGAAACATTGATGAGAGAGAAGCATCAATCAGCTGCCTCCTGCACACCTCCCACTGGGGATGTGCCCGAAACCAAGGTACATGCCCTTGACCGGAATCGAACGTGGGAGCTTTCACTCCACAGGCCGATGCTCTATCCACTGAGCCAAACTGGTTAGGGCTTTCAGGCCTTTAGAGATCTTGAATAATGGATACGATTTTGAGGTGGTTGGGAATAGGGGGTCAGATTTGCATCTTTGCGTTTGAAACCACAAAACTTGCTCTTTGAACCAATAAAAACCTGTACAGTATTTGATTGAGAGACAGTCTATTTAAGGCTTAGGAGGACCTGCTTGATTTCCTGTGTATCCATTTGTCTCCATTTCTGGGAGCTACCCACACCTCCTCTGAGGAAAGGTTCTGTTTTCAAGTTTTGTTTCTCCTATCACCTATCACATTAGCCAAGATTGTCGACTGGTGCAAGCAGCACATATTCTGACACTTGTGGGCTAAGATAAAAAGATTACTCTTAGCACATTTAGCCTGACACCCAAGATTGGCCCAGTTCTGACCAAGTCACAGTTTTGTTTTGTTTTCAAACCAGATTTACCAGCATTGAAGGAGAGACAGGACTTAATAAGCCAAAATACCTATGAGAATTGAGCATTTTGTTAGAGGAATGTGTCAGCTCTATACTATCTAATGGAGTTCAGCTATCCTAGGAAGGCTGTACCTGGGATGGGAGAGAAGGTATCTTACCTATAGTCATCTAACCGTGCTTAACTTGCCAGGGCTACTTGCTCAGTGCTGGCAATGGTCTGTTGATTTTTCTTATCTTAAAAATGGTGAGTGTAGTTGAACACAAATGGAATAATTCATCTCTGTGTTTTGTCAGATGTGTAACTGGGATTTACTAGAGGGCATGCTGGCACTGTCCTTGCCGCTCATTTACTCTGTTTGTTTTGTCCTCTCAGAAACTTCCATCATGGGTTCAGGACCCATAGACCCCAAAGAGCTTCTCAAGGGCCTGGATAGCTTCCTTAGCCGAGATGGGGAAGTCAAGAGTGCAGATGGGGTTTCCAGGATCTTCAGGTGAGTGTCCTTTTTCCATTTGTTGTGGGTAGGGGATATTGTGTGTTGTAATTAAGGCAGACAGGCCAAGGTGTTCCTGGAGAGGAAAGGGAAAGTCAGTGGGATAGGATTGAAATCCAGTAATTTTATTTTATTTTTGTAATATATTTTATTGATTTCCTTTTTACAGAGAGGAAGGGAGAGGGATAGAGAGTTAGAAAGCCAAACCAGTTAGGGCTTTTTATTTCTATTTTAAATATATTTTACTGATTTTAGAGAGGAAGGGAGAGGGGAGAGAGATAGAAACATCAATGATGAAAGAGAATCTTTGATTAGCTGCTTCCTACACACCCCCTACTGAGGGTCAACCCTGCAACCCAGGCATGTGCCATTGGCTGGAATCGAACCTGGGACTCTTCAGTCTGCAGGCTGACACACTATCCATTGCACCAAACCAGCTAGGGCAAAATCCAGTAATCCAATCTATAATAAAAGAATAATATGCAAATTAACCCTCTGTTACACATAAGCCATGCCTACCAGCCAATCAGAGCGACAATATGCAAATTAACCCAGCCAAGATGGTGGCTGGCAGACACAGAGATAGAGCAAACAGGAGGCCAGCGATGGAGGAAACTGCCTGCCTAGGCCAGCTGTGGCCTCCGTTCAAGGCAACAAAGTTTCAATTATAGAAGCCACGGAGCTGAAGCAAACAGGAGGCTTCCTTGCCTGCCTAGGCAGGCTGTGGCCTCCGCTCAAGGCAACAAAGTTTCAATTATGGAAGATAAATAAACCCCAGAAACCTGCTTCCAGCCAGCCTCGCTGGGACCTTGCATCAATGGGAGCTGTGGCCAGCCTGCAAACATCCCTCAGCCCCTCACCCAGGCTGGCCATGTACCCCAATAAGGACCCGAACCCTGAAGGGGCTGTGGCCAGCCTGAAAACAGCCCTCAGCCCCTCACCCAGGGTGGCCAGGCACACCAACAGGTGGACATCCCTCAAGGCATCCCAGACTGCAAGAGGGCACAGGCTGGGCTGAGGGAACCCCCGCCTCGAGTGCACAAATTTTTGTGCACAGGGCCCCTAGTTTTAGAATATAAAAGAGTAATATGCTAATTGTGTCACTCCGCTACATTCCAAGCCATGCCCACCAACCAATCAGAGCAGCTATATGCAAATTAACCCATTGAAGATGGCGGCCGGCAGCCGCAGAGCTGGAGCAAACAGGAGGCTTCATTGCCCTGGCAATGGAGGAAGCTGCCTGCCTAGGCAGGCTGTGGTCTCCATTCAAGGCAACAAAGTTTCAATTATAGAAGATAAATAAACCCCAGATACCTGCTTCCAGCCAGCCTCACTGGGAGCTTGGGTCGCTGGGGCCCATGGCCAGTCTGCAAACATCCCTTAGCCCCTCACCCAGGCTGGCCAGGCACCCCAGCAGGGACCCCCCACCCTGAAGGGGCTGTGGCCAGCCTGCAAACAGCCATCAGCCCCTCACCCAGGCTGTCCAGGCATCCCAGCAGGGACTCCACCCTGATCTGGGACACCCTTCAGGGCAAACTAGCCGGCCCTCACCCATGCACTAGGCCTCTATCCTATATAATAAAAGGGTAATATGCAAATTGACCCTAAAAGCAGAACGACTGGGAATGATTGATCACTATGACACACACTGACCACCAGGGGGCAGACACTCAATGCAGGAGCTGCCCCCTGGTGGTTAGTGTGCTCCCACAGAGGGAGCTCTGCTCAGCCATAAGCCAGGTTGATGGTTGCCAGTACAGCGGTGCTGGTGGGAGCCTCTTCAGCAGCGCTAAGGATGTCTGACTGCAGCTTAGGCCTGCTCCCCCTGGCAAGTGGACATCTCCCAAAGGCTCCTGGGTTGCCAGAGGGATGTCTGACTGCCAGCTTAGGCCCGATCTTCCTGGGGAGCGGGCCTAAGCCAGCAGGTGGACATCTCCTGAAGGGTCCCAGACTGCAAGAGGGCACAGGCTGGGCTGAGGGACACCCCCGAGTGCACAAATTTTTGTGCACTGGGCCTCTAGTTTTAGAATAAGTGATAGGAAAAGGTAATCTGTTGGTTCCTCGCTATAATGGAATTGGATATTTGCATATCCACGGTCACAAGGGAGTTCCCCTTTAGAAAGAAGGAAGCAGGGAGCCAGATGATGGAATTCTTGGTTCTGTTTTGGGTTGGTCATGTTTCACATCCCCAAACTGTCATTTCCTTCAGGGATCCTTAAGCTTCCCAGGGGGAGCAAATGCTAAGCCCATCCTGAACAGGCCACTAAAGGTTGGCTGTTGAGCATTGAGACGCTTTATCTGTGAGCAGAATCAGATGTGGCCTGTGTGTTAAGGGACCAGCAATGCTCACCCCCCTCCCCAGATCAGAGACTCAGTGTCTCCCAAATTCTCTTCCATCCATCCTCCCCTGAGTTTTCATTTCACTTTGGATCCATCCCATCCTCCTAGAGGCCATGTGACCTTCCCACTGTAGCAGAGTCCCAAATGATCAGGGATATGCAGGTGCTCTCACAGGCTAGAGGCTTTGCTGTGGGATGAAGAGGCTCTGTGGCTGCTCCATTCCTAACCTGCCCCTCTCCTACAGCCTGATGAAGGAGGCACGGAAGATGGTGAGTCGGTGCACTTACTTGAACATTCTTCTGCAAACCCAGTCATCAGAAATACTAGTCAAGTAAGTGGGGATCTGGATGACTGCGATGGGGTTCCTGTGTCATTGGTGGGGAACGAGGAATGTGGGATGTGGTCTACCAAAATCCAGGAAGGGCATCAGATTCTCCTCCTACCTGTCTACAGGTTCATTGATGTTGGTGGCTACAAGCTTCTTAACAATTGGTTGACATATTCAAAGACGACCAACAACATTCCCCTGTTGCAGCAAATTCTGTTGACCTTGCAGCACCTACCACTCACTGTGGACCATCTCAAGCAGGTACCTTCCGTCTTTCCTACCTCAGTACCTCTTCTTTGGTTGAGCACTGACTCTGAGTAGGCTGTGATTCTTGGGGCTGTGAAGTAGAATGGTAGGAAAAATAGAAAACTGGAATCAGAACACTTGGTTCAATTTATCTCCTTAAATGGTGTGTGTCCTTGGGGCACTCCTTATTTCTGAGCCTCAGTCTTTTTCATCTATAAAATGGGAATAATTGTATCTACCTAACTGGATTATTCTAAGGGTTAGATAAAACTATACCCACAAAGGTGTGTTTTTTTTTTGTTAATCCTCACCCAAGTATATTTTTTCATTCATTTTTAGGGAGAGTGGAAGACAGAGAAATATCAATGTGAGAGAAACACATGAATTGGTTGCCTCCTGCACACACCTGACTAGGGCCCAGGCTGGGGAAAAGCCTGCAATCAAGGTACGTGCCCTTGATCGGAATCAAACCCAGGACACTTTTGTTCCACAGACTGACGCTCTATCCATTGAGCTACACCAGCTAGGGCCCACAAAGGTTTTTAAGTAAGACTATGCCCACATAGTCACTGTTAAGGGACTACGAAAAGATTATGAGTGAGTTTGGGGGCTTGTTAACTCGAGTGGCCTTACTGTCCTGGCATTTATCTTTCTGCTGTTCCCTGTCTCTCATAGAATAACACAGCCAAGCTGGTGAAGCAACTGAGCAAGTCAAGTGAGGATGAAGGTAGGGGCCAGTCCTTGCTCTGTCTGGGCCTTCCTCCATTACTTACACTAATTCCCTATGTGTCTGTCCCCATCCTTGGATTGTACCTTCCTTCCTTACTCTTTGTACTTCTTCTTGCTTTTCTCTTCCTTTTGAAAATTTAGTTCCTCTAACCCAGTGGTTCTCAACCTTCCTAATGCCACGACCCTTTAATACAGTTCCTCATGTTGTAGTGACCCCCAACCATAAAATTATTTTCGTTGTTACTTCATAACTAATTTTGCTACTGTTATGAATCTTAATGTAAATATCTAATATGCAGGATGTATTTAGGTGAATCTTGAGAAAGGGTCATTCAACCCCCAAAGGGGTCGTGACCCACAGGTTGAGAACCGCTGCTCTAACCTGTCCCCTGTCCCTGTACCCGTCTCCTGGTCTCAATTTCGAATGAGATTTGTTAATTTCTCTCCTATTGAGGGTAGGATCAGGTACCATGCTTTAACCAGAAGCTGATTCTTTTCTTTTCTTTTTTTCTTAGAATTTTTTTTTAATTTGGATCTTAATTGTTCATATTATTACAGTTGTCCCTCTTTTTTCCCCCCATAGCTTCCCTCCTCCCAGTTCCCACTCCCACCCTCTGCCCTTACCCCACCCCCCACTGTCCTCATCCATAGGTGTATGATTTTTGTCCAGTCTCTTCCCACACCCCCAAGACCCCTTTCCCCCTGTGAATCGTCAGTCTACTCCCTTTCTATGCCCCTGATTCTATTCTATTCACCAGTTTATTCTGTTCATCAGATTTTTGATTCACTTGATTGTTAGGTTCACTTGTTGATAGATATGTATTTGTTGTTCATAGCTTTTATCTTTACTTTTTCTTCTTCCTCTTCTCCAAGGATACCTTTGAGCATTTCATATAATACTGCTTGGGTGGTGGTGAACTCCTTTAGCTTTTTCTTGTCTGTAAAGCTCTTTATCTGACCTTCAATTCTGAATGATAGCTTTGCTAGTTAGAGTAATCTTGGTTGTAGGTTCTTGCTGTTCAACACTTTGAATATTTCTTGCCACTCCATTCTGGCCTGCAAAGTTTCTGCTGAGAAATCAGGCAACAGTCGTATGGATGCTCCCTTGTAGGTAACTACCTGCTTTTCTCTTGCTGCTTTTAAGATTCTCTCTTTGTCTTTAATCTTTTGGCATTTTAATTATGATGTGTCTTGGTGTGGTCCTCCTTGGATTCCTTTTGTTTGGGGTTCTCTGCACTTCCTGGACTTGAAAGTCCATTTCTTTCACCAGATAGGGGAAGTTTTCTGTCATTATTTTTTCAAATAGGTTTTCAATATCTTGCTCTCTTCTTCTGGCACCCCTATAATTCTGATGTCAGTACGCTTGAAGTTGTCCCAGAGGCTCCTTACACTATCTTCATCTTTTTGCATTCTTTTTTCTTTTCCAGTTAGGTGTTTCTTTGCTTCTTCGTATTTCAAATCTTTGACTTGATTCTTGTGATTCTCTAGTCTGCTGTTGCATCTCTGTATATTATTCTTTATTTCAGTCAGTGTATGCTTAATTTCTAGCTGGTCCTTTTTCATATCCTTGAGGGTCTCACTAAATTTATCAGCCGTCTCTAGAAAATTCCTAAAAAACCTTATAACCGTGGTTTTGAACTCTATATCCAGTCATTTGCTTTCCTCCATTTCTGTCATTTCTGATCTGTTTCTTTGTGTCTGCACTTTGCCTGCTTCCCTGTGTTGATAGAATGGCTTCTGTGGTAGGTGTCCTATAGGGCCCAGTGGCTCAGCCTCCCCAATTACCTGAGGTGGACACTTGGTGCACTGCTTTTTGCCTTTGTGCACAGTCTTGTTGTAGCTAAGTCTTGATTGTTGTTGGTATCGCTAGGAGGAATTGACCTCTAGGCTACTTGGCTGTGAGAATCAGCTGTGTCTATGGTGGGAGAACTTCTGTGCTGGAGACTCCCTTATGGGGCAAGACTTGCTTCAGTGGGGCTTTGGTGCTCACTGAGTCTTCCCCCTGAGTGTGTCCCTTATGGATCTGAGGAGTTGTAATCTAGGTGGTCCTGCTCTGAACACTGGGTACACTGGCTCTTGGATCTCTAAGGAGATGCTACTTTAGCTTCTACCTGAGGCTTCCCAGCCTTTTCTATGCAAAAGCCTCTGTGGGCAGCTTGGCTGGGGCAGAGTCTTGGGGAATCAACAGGGTGGAGCAAACAGCTATGGCTGATTCTCAGCCCAGCCTTAAGAGGCACCAGTTCTCGTTGTCCCTTGGCACCACGGAGAGAAAGCCACTCTGGAGTTCCTCCCGGTGCCAGACCACCCAGCTTCTCCCCGTTTGAGTCTAGATCCCCAGAAACTCACCCAGAACTGGAGTTCAGAGCCATCAGGAGAAAAAGACAACTGCGACCTCAGTCGCCAGCCCTTTCCGCGAGCCCTTTCCGCGCACCTCCGTACCTTTGCACTTCGCACTTCCTCTTAGTCTCAGTCTCTTTCTAGTTGTAGAATTTCCACTCAGCCAGCCTTCCCGTGGGTCTGGGTGGTGTCTGTTTTTTCTTTTCGTTGTGGTTTTGAAATGGTTGTGCAAGGAGGCAATTCCAGGTGTTTACCTATGTCGCCATCTTGGTTTCTCTGATTCTTTTCTTTTTAATCTTTATTTTATTTTAGAGATAGAGAAATATTGTTCTGTTGTTCCACTTATTTATGCATTCATTGGATGCTTCTTGTATATGCCCTGACTAGGGATAGAACCGACAACCTTAGTGTACAAGGACAATACTCTAACCAATTGAGCTACCCAGCCAGGACTATAAGCTGATTCTTAAGAACTCTTGGTGCACCCTGGCCAGATAGTTCAGTTGGTTAGAAAATTATCCAGATGCCCCAAGATTGTAGGTTCGATCTCTGGTCAGGGCACATACAAGAAGCAACCAATGAATGTGTAAATAAGTGGAACAACAGATCAATGTTTTTCTCTCTCTCTCGAGTCAATAACTAATATTTTTTAAAATGTGGTGCAAAAGTCATACACTTAAAATTCTTTGGGGAAAATATCATCGTTGACTTCTCTTTTTTAATCTAATCTAATAAAATAATATGCAAATTAACCATCACTCTGTGACACCTAAGCCACACCCACCTGCCAATCAGAGCAGCTGTATGCAAATTAACCCAGCCAAGATTGCTGCTGGCAGCCACAGAGCTAGAGCAAACAGGAGGCTTCCGTTGCACCAGCGATGGAGTTGAAACTGCCTGCCTAGGCTGGCCAGGTCTCTGCTCAAGGCAACAGTGTTTAAATTATAGACGCCACGGAGCTGAAGCAAACAGGAGGCTTCGTTGCCTGACTAGACCTCCGCTCAAGGCAACAAAGTTTCAATTATAGAAGATAAACCCCAGAAACTTGATTCTAGCCAGCCTCGCTGGGACGTTGGGTCAATGGGAGCTGTGGGCAGCCTGAAAACAGCCCTCAGCCCCTCACCCAGGCTGGCCAGGCACCCCAGTAGGGACCCGAACCCTGAAGGGACTGTGGGCAGCCTGAAAACGGCCCTCAGCCCCTCACCCAGGCTGGCCACACTCCCATGGGGTGAGTGTTCCCACTGTGGGTCTTGACCAGCCTGCAAACAGCCATCAGCCCCTCATCCAGGCTGTCCAGGCATGCCAGCAGTTGGACATCCCCCAAGGGGTCCCAGACTGCAAGAGGGCACAGGCCAGGCTGAGGGACCTCCTCGAGTGCACAAATTTTTGTGCCCTGGGCCCCTAGTATAAAATATAATAATTCTGCCATTTGACACCTTCCTGTAGGACATGGGCAGAATCTCAACTCCTGGAGTATATCATATGTTTCATAGCAACAGATTCTTCTCTTTTCTAAGACAAAGGGTTTTTGAGCTCCTGGCCGTGGCCATAGAGTTCTGGCTTAAAGATAAAACCTGGCTCCAGAAAATCACAGGCTTTTATGTGTGCCTAAGGGTTCCAGGCCCAGATTCTGCTGGCAGAATAAATCAGGAGCACAAGACCCTAGTATCCCACAAGTGAGCAGGATTCTAGCAGAGTGGATCCCCTGGTCAGGTTTGCTCTTGGTCTAAAGGGAGTGGTCCATGAGGCCCTTTCAAAAAGAGGCTTTGGCCCTTTGGTGTAGAGGGAGTATCCAGAGCTGGGCCAGCCTTTCTGAAATTCCTTTAGTTATAGGAGAAAACACTGGGAACACTTTCTAAGATAAAGAATTTATTCAGCTTAGTGAAATAAGTCAGAGAAAGACAAATATCACACGATGTTACTTATGTGTGGAATCTAATGAACAAAATAAACTGACAAATAAAGTAGGTCCAAAGGCATGGAAGCATGGAACAGACTGACAGATCTCAGGGGGGAGGACGGCAGGAAGAGATTAAGTTAACGAAAGAACTTATATGCTTACTAGA
This sequence comes from Murina feae, assembly GCA_004026665.1. Lineage (NCBI taxonomy): Eukaryota > Metazoa > Chordata > Mammalia > Chiroptera > Vespertilionidae > Murina > Murina feae. The sequence goes on from PVJC01003484.1 coordinate 39,877, forward strand.
GGCCCAGTGCACAAATTCATGCATGGGTGGGATCTGATAGGGCCAGGCCAGCCAGGGGGAGAGGCTGGCCAGTGGGGAAGGGGCTGCGGGCATTTGGCTGGCTGGCCCCGCCCCCTGATCAAACTCCTGGTTGAGGGGACAATTTGCATATTAGCCTTTTATTATATAGGAGGATATGTACAGTTCAGGCAGCTCAGGGACACAAATAATAGTGTGTTGAGGGAGTGGAGCAGGAGCTGGGTAGAGATTTCCCTGATGGAAATTAAACCATGACTGCCTTGTTCTTAAGTCAATGATCAACTATGGTGCCACACCAGCTGGACTCTCCTCTTTTAAAAATAAGTTATTATTATTAGAGAAAGAGAGGAAGGGAGAGAGTGATAAACATTGACCAATTGCCTATTGCACACCCCCTACTGGGGTTCTAGCCCATAGCAAAGGCATGTGCCCTGACCCATAATCGAGCCATTGACCTTTCAACGCTCAACCAACTGACCCAGACTGGCCAGGGCCCCTACCTTTCAATTCTTCTAATTGTATTAATTCCCAGTTTTTAGGTCCTTTTAGATACAAAGCACTTCAATATGTTTGTGACATCTCAGAGTAACCTATATAATAAAAGGCTAATATGCAAAATCAGCCAAACAGCAGAACAACCAGTAGCTATGGTGCGCATTGACCACCAGTGGGCAGACCCTGGTGGTCAGTGCACTCCCACAGGGAAAGCACCACTCAGACAGAATCCCTGAGCAAGCGCAGCAGCAGTGGCGGGAACCTCTCCCTCCTCCATGGCAGCACTAAGGATGTCCGACTGCCAGCTTAGGCGCACTCCTAAGCCAGCAGTCAGACATCCCCCGAGGCCTCCCGGACTGCAAGAGCATGCAGGTCGGGCTGAGGGACCACCTTTCTCTCTCCCCGCCCCCACCCGAGTGCTCGAATTTTGTGCACCAAGCCTCTAGTCTGTAATAATACTTTATAGCATAATAGACATCCCAGAAAGCCCATTAAGTCATTGCACATCTGTTGTTCCTTCTGTGTCAGATATATTGTCGCTGTTTTCCAGCTGGCTCAATTTTTCTGGCTTCTTTGAACATAGATTTAATTATTCTTATACTTCCTTTGGATACAGAAATTAGTACTTATTGCTTATAATGAAGTCTCATTGGACCATACTATCAATTGCTCTGAAAAGGTTTTAGGGTTTTCCTGCTTTGGGAATACATTGGGATTCATCTTGCCTTAGGTACAGAAATTGCCATTGTGCAACTATTTTGAAAAGTTAGGTTTTCATGTTAATATGATAGTTTCATTATTAAATGAATCCAGAAGTGGAAATGTTGTCAGGAAGAGAGATGCCATGCATAAGAGATGTTATTTGCCAAGTACAAAAAGAAAGAGCAACAAATTATATTCTTTAAAATTCTCTGACCTCTTTTTTCTTTAGATAAGCCGCAACCTTAAATTGGTCAGTTTTTCAGCTCTTTTTTCATCCTTGATATACTCAATTGCTTTTCTAAAAAGATTGCCAAGAAAGTCTTTTGTAAGATGAAGCTAAGTTAGCATCCTTTGCATTAAGTTCGCCTTTAGGGCAACACAAGCAATGCTGTTCATTTTAGAAGCTAGTGGCCCTTCAGATACTTGAACTCTGTTACCTTTCTCCTGATTTTAGTTTCTGGTTTTTTTAGTTAATCCTCACTTGAGGATTTTTTTTCTATTGATTTCTTTTTTTAGAGAGAGAGAGTGGGTGGAGGAGGGCAGAGAAATATTGATGTGAGAGAGAGACATCGATTGGTTGCCTCCTACACACTCCCTGACCAGGGCCGGGGATCGAGCCTGCAGTTGAGGTACATGCCCTTGACTGGAATTGAACCTGCAACCCTTCAATCCGAGGGTCGACTCTGTATCCATGTGCCGAACTGGCTGGGGCTACTTTCTCTTCTTTTAACAGAAAGGGAAGAGCATAAGTAGATGTTCATTCTGTCACTTCCTAATTTTGTGACTAATCTCTGTGCTTCTATGTGAGGTGAGTCAATGTTATGGTCTCACATCAATATTTTTCTCTTTTCCCATGCTCTCTGAAATCAATAAAAATATTTTTTTTAAATAATGTATTGAGGGGGAAAGAGATAGAAACATTAATAATGAGAATCATTGGTTGGCTGCCTCCTGCATGCCCCCTACTTGGGGATTGAGCCTGCAACCCAGTCATGCACCTTGACCTCCTGGTTCATAAGTTTATGCTCAACCACTGAGCCACGCCAGTCAGGCAATATACCTTTTTTTTTTTTTTTTAAATTTTCAAGTTGTAACATTTACAGGAAACATATAGGGGTGGGTAAAAGTAGGTTTATAAATAATACAATAATAAGTAATAATACAAGAATAAACTGTTTTATGTACTCACAACTATAAACCTACTTTTTGCCCACCCTGTATATATGAAGCAGTGTTGTAGTTTCTATAATATAGTAAATGTTCAAATATCTCTATTTTCTGTTACTGGACAGATAGCATTTTAAGTTATTTAGGCATTTCTTCTTTCTGTCCCCTCAGAGCTCCGGAAGTTGGCCTCCGTCCTCGTCAGCGACTGGATGGCTGTCATCCGCTCCCAGAGCAGTGCCCAACCTGCTGGTGAGCTCCCAGGCCCTTTGTCCCTGTGTGATTTATCTCCCATGGGATGTGGCCTCCAATGTCTTCAGCCTGCTTCACTGCTACCTGGTGCACAAACTTCTCTTTATCTCAATAAAATCTTTTTCTACTTTGTTTTTTCACAACAGAGAAAGATAAGAAAAAGCGAAAAGAAGAGGGAAAGGGTAGAACCACCCCCCCTGACCGACCTTTAACTGAGGTGAAGGCTGAGCCCCGTGCTGAGGAGGCCCCAGAGAGGAAGAAGGAGAAGCCTAAGTCTCTTCGGACCACAGCTCCCAGTCATGCCAAGTTCCGTTCCACTGGTGAGGCTGCTGGTAGGCCCCGGGGGGAGGGCCTTCTGGTGCAATTGCTGGATTATGATGTGTGAAAAGAGGAAGACTCTCGGGTGAAACTCGGGATTCGACAAGGCTGGATGAACCGAGAGGAAAAGTCAAGAAGGTGGCCTGGCCAGTTGGGTATTGTCCTGTGCACCAAAAGGTCACCGATTTGATTCCCGGTCAGGGCACATGCCCAGTAAGGGCATGATCGATGTGTTGCTCTCACATTGATGTTTCTCTCTTTTCCTCTCCCTTCCTCTCTCTAAAAATCTTTAACAACAAAAAAAGTCAAGAGGGTGGGTGGAAATTCAACCCCACCCCATGTCTCTTCCCCAGGATTAGAGTTGGAGACCCCATCTTTGGTGCCTGTGAAGAAGAACGCCAGTGCAGTGATGGTTTCTGACAAATACAACCTTAAGCCCATGCCTCTCAAGCGTCAGAGGTAGGTACTGTGTGCTGGACTTCTGAGTGGGTTGTGTCTGAGGCCGTGAGAAAGAAGGGCAGTGTTCTTGACAGTTCCTCTTCCAACAGCTCAGCAGCTGCCCCAGGAGACACTGCGCCCCACGCAGAGAAAAAGTACAAGCCGCTCAACACAGCACCCAATGCCACCAAAGAGGTCAAAGTGAAGCTCATCCCGCCGCAGCGTGAGTCAGAGTGTATTGAATTTGGGAGTAGACTCTTCATGGGATGCATGGGGGCGGGGGCGGGGGTCCTTCTCTTTAATGTTTTCTTCCATTTTCCTTTGATTTCTTGGGGCCCTTTAATTTGTGCCTCTGATGCTTGTTCCATAGGATTACTTAGGAGTGACCTGAGAGATGAGGTGGGAGGTGTGCTATTCACTGACTAGTTAGAGGCCCAGCGGGGTGATCTGTCATGTCCACAGGGCTGGCTGTCAGGTGCCTGAACTCTAGTTCATATCCAAAACCATGGCTTGCCTGCCTTTAATAGGAAGAAAGCCAGCCCAGCTGGTGTGGCTCAGTGGTTGAGTGTCGACCTGTGAAGCAGGAGGTTACGGCTCATTTCCCAGTGTGGGGCAGGAGGCAGCCAGTCAGTGATTCTCATTGATGTTTCTACCTCTCTTTCTATTCCTCTCTGAAATGAATAATAAAGATACATATTTTTAAAAATAGAGAATAATGTCAGGAATTTTCTGTCCATATGCTTCCTGGCCATCTTGAGCTAACTGTGTCCCTCCCAGGTTGAGGCAGGGTCCGCCCAGACCAGTTCTATAGGAACCGGATTGTAAAGGAGGTATGATGGTTCCATTTATGCTTCTTCCTTTTGCAGCTATGGAGGGCCTGGGCTTCCTGGATGCGCTCAACTCAGCCCCTGTTCCAGGCATCAAAATTAAGAAGAAGAAGAAAGTGCTGTCGCCTACAGCTGCCAAGGTATGGGCCCTGGGTGGTAGGTGTGGCAGGGTGTAAAGGTAAAGTCAAAGGAAGGGACCAGAGCCCTGGCCAGTGTGGCTCAGTTGGTAGTCCCATGACCCAGTGGTGGCTGGTTTGGTTCTTGGCCAGTGCCCCTTGTGGGCTCAGTCCCCAGTAGGGGGTGTGAAGGAGGCAGCTGATGGATGTTTCTAAAATGAATAAAAACATTTTTAAAAAAAGAAGAGCTCAGAGTTGGGGAGGGCAAATGGAGTTTGTCTCAGATGCAGATGGTGACGGTGCGCAGTGTCTGACATAGATCTTCGTTTATATGAACTGTTGGGGGATCCTGTCCCAGCCCCTGCCTTGCCTTGACCTTAGCTTTTCTGTCAGCTCATTAACTTCTTTTCCTTTCATAACAGCCAAGCCCATTTGAAGGGAAAACCAGCACAGAGCCAAGCACAGCCAAACCTTCTTCCCCAGAGCCAGCACCTCCTGAGGCTATGGACACTGACCGTCCAGGGACCCCAGTTCCCCCTGTGGAGGTCCCAGAGCTGCTGGATGCAGGTCAGTCCAGAGGCTGGGCCAGGCCAGGGGGTTTCCCAAGGGGAAGGACCTGCGTCTGAAACCTCTCCTGCTTACAATTACAGCCTCTTTGGAGCCAGGCGCTCTGGATGTAAAACCAGTGGAGAGTCCTGGCGATCCCAGCCAGCTGACGCGGAAAGGCAGGAAGAGGAAGACCGTGACGTGGCCTGAGGAGGGCAAGCTGAGAGAGTACTTCTATTTCGAACTGGATGAAACTGAACGAGGTTAGAAGTTGAGTTGTCGGTCTCATAGGCGGGTACAGAGTGTTTAGAAGGCCTGGTTGTGCTTACTCTTCCTCTTGTTTTTTCCTCTTGCCAATTAGTAAATGTGAATAAGATCAAGGACTTTGGCGAGGCAGCTAAGCGAGAGATACTGTCAGACAGACATGCATTTGAGACGGCCCGGCGTTTGAGCCATGACAACATGGAGGAGAAGGTGCCGTGGGTGTGCCCCCGGGCCCTGGTTCTGCCCTCACCTCTTGTCACCCCTGGAAGCAACAGCCAGGAGCGGTACATCCAGGCTGAGCGGGAGAAAGGAATTCTTCAGGAGCTCTTCCTGAACAAGGAAAGGTGAGCACAATGGGGTGCCTGCCCTGGGTTGAATACGGAGAGGGTGGAGGTTAGGAAGAAATTTGAGGGCCTGGATCAATAATTTGACCATCGTTCTTTTTTTGGTCGTCCTCCCCCTCTCCCCCCCGCACTCATGTAGCCCTCACGAGCCAGACCCTGAACCCTACGAGCCTGTCCCCCCGAAGCTCATCCCCCTGGACGAGGTGAGTGTGAAGTGACGATGGGGCTGTGATGGATGCTGATGCAGCTCCTGTGCATGACTCCCCTTCATTCTGTGGTTGTCCTCACCACTTTGCTCTGCTCTCAGGAATGTTCCATGGATGAGACTCCGTATGTTGAGACTCTGGAGCCTGGGGACGCCAGTGGCTCACCTGATGGGGCAGGTGGCTCCAAGTTGCCTCCTGTTCTGGCCAATCTTATGGGAAGCATGGGTGCTGGGAAGAGCCCCCAGGGCCCTGGAGGAGGAGGCATCAGTGTCCAGGAGATCCTCACCTCCATCATGGTATGAGCCCTCATCCTCAGTTCTGTTTCGTCAGCCATGCCCCTCCCGTACCCCAGTCCTCCTCCTCTTCCTGTGTCCCTCCTCTGGGCTCTCCCTTTCTCTGCTGATGAGGCCTGTTGCTCTCTAGGGTAGCCCAAATAGTCACCCTTCAGAGGAACTGCTGAAGCAACCAGACTACTCAGACAAGATCAAGCAGATGCTGGGTAAGGTCAGGGTCAGCCAGGGCTGGGCTATACTCGGTGGCCACACATGGAGGTGGGATGGAGGTTAGACCCTGCCACCTGGGTCTTCAAGGATCCATAGGGCACACTTAAGCGAGAAGGATGTCACTCTTCTAGAAGCCTCTTGCTGACTCTTTGACTCTTTTTTCATTAACAGTGCCACATGGACTCTTAGGCCCTGGCCCGATAGCCAATGGTTTCCCACAAGGGGGTCCTGGGGGCCCCAAGGGAATGCAGCACTTCCCCCCTGGCCCTGGGGGACCTATGCCAGGTAGGCGGTGACTGGGGTGTTGGAATAATGGGCTTATCTGCTAACCTGTGGTCCAGGTAATAGTGTAGGATTGACCAAAAGGAGGGGGCAGGTGGCGGGGTGATGGCTTAGGGTGGGAGGGAGCAGCCCCTGAGTGTAACATGGTCTCCCTTTTTTTCCTAACAGGTCCCCATGGAGGCCCTGGAGGCCCTGGCGGGCCAGTGGGTCCACGTCTCCTGGGTCCCCCACCCCCTCCCCGGGGTGGTGATCCCTTCTGGGATGGCCCTGCTGACCCCATGCGGGGTGGCCCGATGCGGGGGGGACCTGGACCTGGACCTGGACCTGGACCTGGACCATACCATAGAGGTCGTGGTGGTCGAGGGGGAAATGAACCTCCTCCCCCTCCTCCTCCATTTCGAGGGGCCAGAGGAGGTCGCTCTGGAGGAGGACCCCCAAATGGACGAGGGGGCCCTGGTGGGGGCATGGGTGGAGGACACCGTCCCCACGAAGGCCCTGGTGGAGGCATGGGCAGTGGCAGTGGCCATCGTCCTCATGAAGGTCCTGGTGGGAGCATGGGTGGAAATGGTGGACATCGCCCCCATGAAGGTCCTGGACATGGGGGACCCCATGGCCACCGGCCTCATGATGTCCCTGGTCACCGAGGCCATGATCATCGAGGACCACCTCCTCATGAGCACCGTGGCCATAATGGCCCTGGCCACGGAGGAGGGGGCCACCGAGGGCACGATGGAGGCCACAGCCATGGAGGAGGTGAGGATGAGTGCTGCCCCTACATGACTTTTGTTGTACCCCACAGACTGGGGAGTGTCACCACCTGGGGGTGCTAGGCTGAACCTGAGGCTTCCTGCCCCCCAGCATGTGTGGTATTCCTACCTTAGCCCTTCCCCCACACGCCCCGGTGGTGGTGACCTTAGCATCTCCTCCCTAACCGTCCACCCTCTTTTTCAGACATGTCCAACCGCCCCGTTTGCCGACACTTTATGATGAAGGGCAACTGCCGCTATGAGGACAGCTGTGCCTTCTACCACCCGGGGGTCAACGGGCCCCCCCTACCCTAAGGACCCTGCCTGCCCCCCACACTGTTATGGCTTCTGTGAGGCCCGTTTGTCCCTTCCCCAGCTGAGGAGGAGCCGGCCTCCTCGGTCCCCACTGCGCAGTCCTGGGGTTTCTGATCACTGGTGCATCCCATGTACACACTCCTCCAGGCGGGAGGACTAGACCCGCTCTGCCCTGCCTGCGAAGAGGAGGCTCGGAGGCTCGCTGGCTTCACTTTCTGAGGAGACTTGCCCTGGAAGCCAAGCTCCTTTCCAGTGTTACCTCTAATGCTCGAGGGCGCCTGACCTGTGCCAGTCCTCCCCGTGCGCGGAGCTCTGACGTGGGATCAGCTGCCCTCCCAAACCACCCCAGCCAAGATCACCATTCCTCGGGGCAGGGAGATGGTAAAAGGGGATATCGGATATCCCACTACACTGAGGGGGCTCCCACTGCACACCAGCTGGACATATCCTGAGCCCTTCTCGGCGAGGTCAGACTAGGCAGCCTTCTGTGAGCGCTGCAGCTGCATCGCAGCCGGCTGGTGGCGGCCTACCCTGCACACAGCTCACGCAGGAAGCAGACACTTGCGGGAGACCCAGCTGTGCATGAACTGAAGCCCGGCGCACCGGCCCGACAGTCACACCACGGGCACCGCCTTGGGAGTTAACACGCTTCCTGTCCCCACCTGGAATCTTGGAGTGAGGCCACCTCTGAGTCCCCATCGGGCACCATCCTGGGTGCATTCAACACACTGGCCCTTACACAGCCCTCTTTCACCCGTCTCGTATCAGTTGTTTTCTATGAAAACAGTGGATTGATTGGGTTTTGTGCAAGGTCTTGGGTTAGAGCCACAATGGATTTGAGGATGAGTATTTTTTCTTTTGGTTTTGTATATTTTGTACATTAATAATAAACAGTGGAGAGAGAAGCAGCTTATTTAACCCCTGGTGTGTTGGACTCCTTGAAAAACAACCCAGCCATGACCAGCTGTTCTAGTGCATGAATCCAACCTTTCGTGGAGTCTGTCTTCAGTCCTGAGTGAGCTGGCAAGTTCTACCTTCAAGTCACAGTTGAGTTAAGTGAGAATGCTGACGTGACACGCTCTGCACACGAGATCCCAGGACCAGCGTTCTTGGGAAAGACAGTGAGGCCTGTGACAGCTTGTGGCTGGGCCTGCCAGCAGTGGAGGCCTCTGGGAAGGGGTTCAGAGGACGGGAGGAAGGAGCAGGAGTAGCTACAGGAGAAATCCATGAGCAGTGTTTGGAGAACAGTCCAGGGGAGAGGAAAGTGTAGATGGCTCTTCGCAGAGTGACTGCGGAGCTGGAGAAAATGGCCTGCTGCGAGGAACCCAGCTGACTCGAGGGGAGGTGTGAAATCGAGGGCCTAGGATGGAATGAGATTCCTGGGAGACAGGAGGTTTTGGAGACCAAAACATGGAGGGATAGAATTAAGTGTGAATAAGAAGTTACTTAAATCTGCTATTTTTAAAAAAATATATTTTTATTGATTTGAGAGAGCAAAGCATCAATGACAGAGACCTACGGCCCCTCCCTCCACCCCACTGGGGATTCGAGCCCACAGCCCAGGCGTGTGCCCTGACTAACCTGGAAGTGAACCGTGACCTATGAACTCATGGCTCATAGGTTGACACTCAACCCACTTAGCCCCTCTGGCCAGGCTAAATCTGCTATTCTTGGAATTAGAAATTAGGGGAATATTACATTTTGGGGAGAGAAGAGTGGTTTTCAACCTTTTAGTGTTCACCAGAATGTCTGTCGATGGGCCTGTTAACAGATTGGAGCCCTAGCTGGTTGGCTTAATTGAGTGCCATCCCATGGATTCCCAGTCAGGCATATACCTAGGTTGTGGGTTCAATCCCCAGTCAGGATGCATAGGAGCAGCCAATGATGTTTCTCTCCTTTTCTCTAAAATCAAATTTTTAAAACATTAAAAATAAGGTTGCGGGGGATTAGCAGCAAATTTTCTGACTCAGTAAAGTAGATCTGGGATGGATCCCGAAATTTTCTTTATGATAAGCTTCCTGGTGTTGCCGATCTGGAAAATGAAGTCACTGCCCTACAAGTTTCTTGGCCATATTCACAGGCCTCATGTACATCTAGCGAGGCCGGTGCCTTTTTCTCCTCCCTTTGTGCAGGCTCAGGAGTAAGCTCAGGCAGTCAGCCTACTCCTGCTCTGTGCACTTAGGAGAGGGCCTGGGAGGAGGACGTAATCTAAAGGTGAAATACCAACGAAGTACACAGCTCAAGTGAAAAGCCAAGAGCGTGTCACTCTACGGGCCTACTTGAGCTTCCTTCCTTCTGTTCCATCGAGTGCCTGCTTCTCACCTCCTTCCCGCCCCACAATAGGCCAAAAACCTTTAGAGAGCTTCAAGTTGCCCATTACAATTTAAAGAGGAGTCAGTCATTTTCCTTTCAAATTCTCCACAGAAACTTTTCCTGCCTTGGGCAGTGTTAGCCTGCGCAAGCGCAGGGTTGGGGGTTCGATTTCCAGCTAAGGTCACATACTTGGGTTACAGGTTCGATTCCCTGGCCTGGTCAGGGTGAGTGTGGAAAGTAACCAGTGGATATGTCTCTTTCACATCAATGTTTGTCTCTCTCTCCACCTCCCTTCCCTGTCACACTCTCTAAAAATCAATTGAAAACAATCCTTGGGTGAGGGTTAACAAAAAAACAATGGGGGCAGGGAGAGAAAGGCTGACCTTCTCATCCATTTCACCAAACTCGGACAAATGAAGCCCTGCAGGCACTTCTCTCCCCTTGAGGTTTTTTCCTTCCTTGTTGCTTCTACCCCTATCCCCCAAGTCCCATTCAACTTCTGATGTCTCAACCCTTCTATCTCCAATTCTGAGTCGTCAGCATTCATTTCTCCCTTTTCTATTCCTGGGAAATCCACCCTGGCCGAGTAGCTCAGGGTGTTTGTTGTCCCCATACAGGGTTGAGAGTTCTATTTCTGGGGGCACATACAAGAAGCAACCAATGAATGCATAAATAAGTGGAACAACAAAATGTTTATCCCTTTCTCTCTTAAAAAAAAATTACAAAATCCTACCCCCTCAGCCAGTACTATTAAGTACTAAATGTATTTGCTGCTGCTTGGCAAACTTCCTTATTTTTTTAATCCTTTCCCGAGGATAGTTTTCCACTGATATTTAGGAGAGAGTGAAAGAGAGATATCGATGTGAGAGAAACATGGACTGGTTGCCTCCTGCATGCACTCTGACCAGGGTGCTGGCTGGGGAGAAGCCTGCAGCTGAGGTATGTGCCCTTGATTGGAACTGAACCTGGGACCCTTGGGCCTGCAGGCTGATGCTCTATCCACTGATCAAGTTTTTATTGATATTCTTGGGTTTTGAGCTGCAACCTGGGCATGTGCCCTGACCAGGAATTGAACCGGCAACCTTTTTGGTGCACAGGATGACACCCAACAAACTGAGCCACACTAGCCATGGCTCAACTGGTTTTTTAATTTTACTCTTTTAACATGTATTGGGGTGTTAGTAACGTTATGCAGGTTCCAGGTGTCTGCGCATTCCGGTGCCTCCCCACTCATCTGGTCCGTCCTTCCCCTCCTTCAGGCCTTGGCTTTCATGTTCCTTCCTCTGAGGCCTCTCCTAATCACTCCATGTCCAGGGGACACCCTCTCCTCCCCTTGCCTCCAGGAGATATGCTCTGGGGCATCCCCGTTCCCAGTTGCACAGCTGACTCCAAGTGCTGGCACTGGGACAGAGAACCACTGCCCTAGAACAGACAGGCAAGCATCTCCAGCACTGGCCACGAAGCCACCGCTTTGATTCCCAGGTCCCCTTTGAGTTCTGTACAGCCACAGGCTTTCCTGTTTCCATGATAGCACTGACAAGACTTCTGAAAAATGCCTCGTGAGTTCCTAAAACAGTCCTATCCTGACTCGCGCTTTGATCTAGGACTTAGCTTTGGTTATCTTTTGTTGTTAATGCTTACCTAAGGATCATTTTTCCCTATTGATTTTTTTAGTGTGGAAGGGAGGAGGAGAGAGACATTGCTGCGAGAGGCGTATCAATGGGTTCCCTCCCACACACACCTGACCAGGCTGGGAATTGAACCTGCAGCTCAGAGACATGCCCTCAACTGGAAACCAAATCCGTGGCCCTTCAGTTCACAGGCTGGCACTCTAACCATGGAGCCACACCAGCCAGGGCAGTCACCTTTAATTCTTGATGTGGATTTTTTTCTTTATTAAGGCATTACATATGTGTCCTTATTGCCCCATTGTCCGGCCCCCACCCCCCCAGAGGATATGTTTTTGGATTTCAGACAGAGGCAGAGGGAGACACAGACATCAATGTGAGAAATATTGATTGGCTGCCCCATATGCTCCTGATTGCGGATTGAGCCTGCAACTTGGGTATGTGCCCTGACCAGGAATTGAACTCTCAACCTCAGTGTACAAAACAACACTCTAGCCCTAGCAGGTTTGGCTCAGGGAATAGAGGTCAGCCTGGGACTGAAAGGTCCCAGGTTCGATTTCGGTCAAGGGCACATGCCTGGGTTGTGGCTGGGTCCCCAATAGGGGGCATGCAGGAGGCAGCCAATCCAGGATTCTCTTGTCATTGATGTTTCTCTCTCCCCCTCTTCCTTCCTCTCTGAAATAAAAAAAAGAGACAACACTCCAACAGAGCCACCAGGCCAGGGCCTCTTCGGCCCTATCCATTCTACAGGCTAGGGAGAACACCCAGAGTACTGGTGAGGTCAACAGGGCCATTGTTCCAGGACCAGACAATGCACATGGCAGGCAGGTGTCTGCAGTCTGTCATTAGGAAGCTGAGAAGCACTACTTTAAGGGAATGTCCATGCTGTTCACTATGTACATTAGTGCAAAATTTGTAGGTACTAAAAGCTGTTTATGAATAAAAATATTTGTTAATGAAATCGCATTTCCAGGCTTTGGGTTACTCATACACTGTGCCATGTAAGTTTGTTATTTTTTCCATTTCAACGTTGTTTTTGGCAGGAGGAGCGGCATCATTTTGCCCATGCTTAGGTGTATTTAACTTCATTATACTAGTGGCCCAGTGCATAGATTTGTGCACAATTAAAGAAAATTAGAATATTTTAATATTGCTATTCATCCTTTCTCTGTAATAGGTCAACCAAATTCACGATTGACAATGACAGATATTAACACATGCGTGCGATTGGCACCAGCTTTACATGTATCACATATGCGTGATTCAGCTTAGCTTTTTATGTATATAGAATAAACTTGCTTAATGATGTAGCTAAACTTTTTCCAGCCCAGTGAAGCACCCCAACTTCTATTTCAGGTAATTGTCAGCAACCCAGCAGTAAATATCAACACGAAGCAGATTATTATTATAGATCACGCAGGGAGAACAAAGGGTAACATATTTAACTGCAGCCATGTCTGACTATATTCTGTACAGCAAGAAAACCTGTAGTTATTTTTAAGGTCCACCACTTCTTACTTCTTTTCAGTCAAGTTTATCTAAACTTTCTAAATCTGTTTTCCAGCTAATGAAAATAGGATTCCACCCAGTCTCCTATATCTATCTACTCCAGGACTTCTGTGAGGATCAAATGAGATGAGGCGCAGGAAAACACTTCAGACATTTAAGTGTAAAATGTTTGCACCTGGCTATAAAGCAAGTCATGTTCCTGGGCTGAAGAAACTCCAAGGCTAGTTGCTAGGGAGAGGAAGCCAGGCATTGCTGTGATGTCATTACTTGGTGCCCACAGTGACTGTTTCTGGGCTGCGGGCCGCATTTTATGCCTTGGGGTCTCTGTAGTGATGGCTACAATTTGGTGGGGTGTCGCTCTGTGGTGGGGCATGTTCCACTTGGAGGAAGCTGAGTGTTCGTTTGTTGGCAGCGTCAGGTCCCTGGTGCCATTTATTCTTAAATGAGCAGTGCACATCATGGTAACTCCTGCATTGAGTGTCTACCCCCTGGTGGTCAGTGCGCATCATAACTACTGGTTGGATGGATGTTTAACCTTTTATATATATAGATACTGTATATATATGAAGAAATAAAATATGCATTCTTGTCCATTATTTTGGAAAATCTGAAATTAGTGATCAAAAACTTCCCATGGCCTGGCTGATGCGGCTCAGTGGTTGACCCAGGTCATGGTTCAATTCCCAGTTAGGCACAGGCCTAAGTTGCAGGCTAGGTCCCTGAAGGGGGCGTATGGGAGGTAGCGAATCAGTGATTCTCTCACCACCTAAAATCACACCCACCACCTGCCATTTGCATTGTACTTTCCAAGTCTACCTCTCCCATTGAAGGCCCAAGAGTGGCCATGCTAGCCATTTCCTCTCCTTGGCTGTTTTGGTTTTCTTCCTTCTAAGCTTTAGATATGCTCTTTTCCTAGGTTCTGAAAAGGGCTCCGTTCCCTCATTATTCAAATCCTTACTCTTTTAAGGTCCAGTCTCAAGTGATCCTGCCAATATCAAGCTCCAGATGGCCTTTCCTTCTAGGAGCACACAGCTGCCCCAATCAAGAGCCGCCTGCCAGCAACGGCCATCCCCACGTGTACTCATGTCTTCCCCTAACCGCATGAAGACAGCCCTTCCCCATCCACATGCACGTAACTCTACATGTCAGGGGACCTTGGACAGTGAGGCCTGAGTGTCCTGAGGGTGGGGAGGAGGGGCTCCTCACCCAGCCAGCATACCCGGTGCAGCGAGACTGTTCGTATTGGTGGCCGTGAGGACACTAAATGCTGCTAGGAAACAAAGCGAAGCAAGACCCACAGACCCAGCCCCCAGGACTCGGTGATGCCTTCCTTTTTATTCCTCCCCTTGATACAGGGACATTCAAGGTCAGCAGCACTCTCCTGCCCCCAGCCTGCTCTCTCCCCATGCAGACATGACACTCTCTCCAGCAGAGCTGCCACAGCCCTTCGCATGGTCACCAGGTCAGCATGGCATCCACGGAAAAAGCAGCACCGCCGAGACCAGGGCCACAGCCCTCAGGTGGGCCAGAGGCAGGTGAGGAATGAAGAGCCTCAAGACCACTGGCCACACTAGTCTGGCTGGACGAACCCACAACAACAAAGGTCACGTCACCTCTGCTGGCACAGAGGGTGTCGAGCACAAGGCCACCTCAGTTATGTGAAGAAAACCAAGCAGACGAGTCTTTCAGGAAAGGCAGCCAAGTGGCATCCTGGCCCGTGGAGCCCACCGGGGAGGGAAGGAAGGACGGTCACTCTCGGGGGCGGTTGACCATAACTTCCCCCAGGGCCTCCAGCACCTCCCGCTTGTAGTCCTCAAAGTCGCCGTCGATCTGGCTGACACTCTGCTCCTCCACCACCCACAGCTGGCAGCTGGTCTCCGTGATGAGCCGGGCGTCATGGCTGACGACGATCACAGCTGCGGAGGCAGAAGCCGCGATCAGCGCGTGAAAGGAGGGAGCCCGAGATGGAGGCCAGCGCAGCCCGGCCCCAGGGAAGGAGGGGAGCGCTCCGAGGGGACTCACCGCCCTTGTACTCGTTGATGGCCTCCCCCAGAGCATCGATGGACTCGATGTCCAAGTTGTTGGTGGGCTCATCCTGTGGAGGAGGCGTTCCTGGACTGAGCGGCAGAACTCCCACCTGCACCGCGCCCACCCCTGCAGTCCAGCTCACTCACCAAGATGAGGACATCGGGCTCCCGACAGGCCAGCTCCGCAAACACGACGCGGGCTTTCTGCCCACCTACAGCGGACAAGAAAGGAGACCCTCACATGTCTGCCACCTCCCTTTCCTGCAGGTCACCCAGGTGTGTGCTGAAGCCCCCAGCCTCGGGTCCCCTTCTCTCTGGTCTAGCTACAGCCTGGGCTAGGGGTGCGGAGAAGGCCTCCTCAGCCCCACGGCAGTACCGGAGAGTTTGCAGATCTGGATGGTGTGGGCATGGCTCTCGAGGCCGAAGCGGCCCAGGCACTTGCGGGCATCCTGGTAGGGCAGGTTGAAGGCCTGCTGCAGGTACTCGGTGGGCGTCTCCTCCATGTGCAGCTGCTCTGCATACTGCTGGTTGAAGAAGCCAATTTTCTGCCCCAAGGGAGAGGGAAGGGGTCAGGGAAGGTCCTGCTTCCTCTATCGCACTCTTATTCCCTAATTCCCAAAGACGACTTACCAGCCGGTGGTTCTTTCTCATTTCCCCCCGAGTCTGCAAGGAAAGAGCAAGGGGTGAGATGGGAAGAAAAAAGGTGCTGCAGACCCATAGCCTGACTTTCTGAAGGGGAGACAAATGTGAGCCTGGGATGGGGAACAGGCTGTCCTTCCCAGGGTGACAAAGGCACACCAGCTGAGACCACGGGCATCGGCCACAGCTCAGGAAGGCCTCTTCCTTCCCAGTGGGTGCGCCCACAGCCTTCTCAGGGCCCCAGGTCAGATAGGAGTTAAGGGCAGGTCGGGAAGAACTGAGGGGAGAGGGCCCTTGCAATACTTTCCTGGAGGGAGGGCAGATGCCACCACCCACCTGAAGTTCTACAGGGCAGTGCTCGGCTGAAGTCCCAAGGGCACTACATTTAGGAAAACTAAACTAGAGATGCATGAAGAGGATGCTTGCTATAGTACTATCCTCAGCAAAGGTCAGAATAACCCTACGCCTGAGATCCAATCAATTCTGGAGCTGGGGATGCTGAGGAAGAGGGCCTTCCCTCTGGTCTCGGTACAGCCTGGGGGTGGGATCTATGTAATTACTAGTAAGGAAAAACTCTTGACGTGTATTACCTGGAAATGCTGGCTACAAGCCCACCTGGTATGGCTCAGCTTGTTGGAGCACCATCCCATACACAAGGAGGTCACCAGTTTGATTCCCGGTCAGAACACATGCCGGGTTGAGGACTTGATTGTGAGTGGGGTACATGCAGGAGGCAGCCTATAGATTTTGTGCTCTCACATTGATGTTTCTCTTTTCTCTCTCCCTTCCTCTCTAAAAATCAATAAACTATTCTTTTTTCTTTTTTAAAAAATATATTTTTATTGATTTCAAAGAGGAAGTTCAGAGGGAGAGAGAAACATCAATGATGAGCCCTAGCTGGTTTGGCTCAGTGGATAAAGTGTCAACCTATGGACTGCAGGTTCCCAGGTTTGATTTTGGTCAAGGACACATACCCGGGTTGCAGGCTTGATGCCTAGTAGGGGGTGTGTAGGAGGCAGCCAATCAGTGATTCTCTGTAATCATTGATGTTTCCCTCTCTCACTCCCTCTCTGAAATCAATACAAATATATTAAAAACTAGAGGCTGGGTGCACAAATTCATGCATGGGTGGGGGGTCCTTCAGCCTGAGTCCTATTGGGGGGCCAGCCAGCCAGGAGGAGGGACTGCGGGAGGTTGGCCTGCCACCACCCTCCCCCCCAATTGGGGCTTGGGGAAGGGGCCGAGGAAGGTTGGCTGGCTGGGGGGAGGGGCAATGGGAGCTTGGCCATGGGAGCGCACCGACCCCCAAGGGGCAGCTCCTGCATGAGAGTCTGCCCCCTGGTGATCAGTGTACATCATAGCAACTGGTTATATGATCACTTAGGCTTTTATATCTAATCTAATAAGAGTAATACGCAAATTAACCACCACTCCAAGACACCTAAGCCATGCGTACCAGCCAAGCCATGCCCACCAGCCAATCAGAGCAGCTGTATGCAAATTAACCCAGCCAAGATGGTGCCCAGCAGCCACGGAGCTGGAACAAGCAGGAGGCTTGCCCCGGCAATGCAGGAAGCTAAGGTTCCTGTCTGCCTAGGCCGGCTGTGGCAACAAAGTTTCCACAACAAAGTTTCAATTATAGAAGATAAATAAACCCCAGAGTCCTGCTTTCAGCCTTTGGCTCAAGGAAGCACTGGGAGCTTGGGTTGTCAGGGGCAACCTGACCAGGGCTCTGGTTAAAGCAACAAAGTTTCAACTTTAGAAGTTAAATAAATTCCAGATACCAATTTCCAGCCAGCCTTGCTGCAAACAGCCATCAGCCCCTCATCCAGGCTGACCAGGCACGCCAGCAGGTGGACATCCCCCGAGTGGTCCCAGACCGCGAGGGGGCACAGGACGGGCTGAGGGACCCATGGCCGCCCCCCCCCTCCCCCGGAGTGCACAAATTTTTGTGCACCAGGCCCCTAGTATACAGATAAAACAGATTATAAATATTAAAAAAGTAAAAAGAAACATCAGTGATGAAAGAGAATCACTGATGGGCTGCCTCCTGCACGTCCCCTACTAGGGATCGAGCCTGCAACCTGGGCACGTGCCCTTGCCTGGAATCAAGCCTGGGACCCCTCAGTATGCAGGCCAATGCTCTATCCACTAAGGCAAACCAGCCAGGGCAATAAGCTATTCTTTAAAACATAAATAAATAAATAAATAAATAAATAAATAAATAAGCTGGCTACAGAACAATTCATGTGACAGTCCATTTTTGTTTAAAAGAAGAAACCCAAAAGGATATGCACATTTGCAAAAGGAAAGAGGAAAAAGCTATCCACCAAAGTTAATGTTGACTATCTCTAGACTTCTCTCTGGCTCATGCCATTCAAATCATTCTGTAAGTAACGTATTTCCTTTATAACCAAAGTACATGGGCTCCCAACTCCAGCCCCCATCCTCCTGGCTCTCCACCCTAAATGGGTCTAAACCACTCCCTGCAGCCCCGCAGGGACAGGAGCCCTCTGCCCTACAGGCTCCCAGCTCCAGCCTCGGGAACTGCTGCCCCACTCAGTACTCCCACCGTCGTCGCTGAGGCGCTGCAGGACCCACCGGCGTCAGCTTGCCCGTCAGCAGCAGGAGCAGGGTGCTCTTCCCCACACCATTAGGACCCACGATGCAGACTGCCGGAAGCAAGGCAGGTGGTCAAAGAGGCCCCGCACCCTCTTCCTGTGGCCCCTGCTGTCTCCTCTGGCCACCCAACACCAACTCACTTCTAGAGTCCATGTCAATGCCAAAATCCAGATTCTTAAAGAGTGGTTTCTGCCCCTCATAGCCGAACGTCACACCTGAGAGTCAAAAAAGGAAGCAGCTTTTTTCTTTCCCGTCACCCTCCCGGGCCCTGCGTCCCGGCCCTGGAGGGCGGGTGCCCACGCTTCCACCCATGCTGCTGGGCTGAGGCTCACCGTGTAGGCCCAGCACAGGAGGGCTGAGCGGTGGGGGGTTGGGAAACGTGAAGCGCACAGTGTACTCCTTGGGACGCTTCAGCAGCTCGGGGGCCTCCTGCGACTCCTCGTCCTGGTTTTTCCGTCGGCATTTCTGCTGCTTCCGAGTCAAGGCTTCCTTTGTTTGCTTTTCCTGCAGAGAAAGGAAGAACCCCTCACCTGCACAGTGGCCCCTGAAATGCAGGTTGGTGTCCGAGTGCCTCCTTGTCCACTCTCCTGAGGAGAGCCCCCATCTCAGGAGGCCCCCGTGTGCTCACCGCTTGCTTGGTGGACTTGCCGCCCGCCTTCAGCTCCTTCAGCTTCTTCTCCTGCTTCTCATACTGCTTCAGCAGCTCCTTCTGCTTTTGCTGGTACATCTTCTTGAAGGTCACTGGGCAGAGAAGATGGACATGAGTGGGTGCCCCTCTCCCAGCCACCAAGGGGGTGATTGGGACTGAGGGCCCAGCTCCTCCATGGTGAGCCCACTTACTGTAATTGCCCCTGTAGTAGTGGAGCCGCTGGGCGTCGAGGTGGATGATGTCAGTGCAGACGTCATCCAGGAAGCCCTGGTCATGGGAGACGATGAGCAACGTCTTCCGCCAGCCCTGCAGGTAGCTGGGTTTTAGAGCAGAGTGTGGAAAGGTCACAATGGTCGCGTTAGGGTTCATTTGGGCAGCAGACAGGTGGGGGCTAGGGAGGGGGGGCCAGCTGGACCAAGCACCAAAGGCAGATGGGGAGAGCTAGAGGAGGAGGCAGCATGGCACTGCCAGTGCCGAGGACAAAGGCCAGGGCGATGGACGCACTTGTTGAGCCAGATGACAGCATTGAGGTCCAGGTGGTTGGTGGGCTCGTCCAGCAGCAGCAGCGTGGGCTCCATGAACAGCGCCCTGGAAGGGGAGCAGCCAAGGGCAGGGTCAGAGGGGGAGACCTTGATCAGAGGACCCCAGAGCAGCCCGAGACCATGATCTTCCTTCCCAATCTCTCCTCAGAGGAGCTCCTGTGCAGACATCAATAATGTCCCCCAGGGAGAGCCATGAGGAGCCCGAGGCCCAGCAACACCCAGGGGGGAGAGCAGGCAGCCTTGACCCTTCCTGCTGGCCTTGCAGGACAGGAAGAAGGGAAAGGGCCTGGTGGTTTGAGGCTGAAGGGAGGGTGGTAGGTGGGCAGCCCCCACCTGGCCAGGGAGACGCGCATGCGCCAGCCTCCCGAGAACTTCTGTGTGGGCCGGTTCTGCATTTCAGGATCGAAGCCCAGACCAGCCAGGATCCGCCGGGCTTTGGCCTCTGCGGCTGCCGCGCCAGTAGCCCGCAGTTCCTCATACACCTGGGAGAGGGAGAAGAGGTCACAGGCCAAGGTCACAGGAAGCCTGAGGGCTCAGCCTGTGAGCCTGCGAGTCCTCTACCTTCTCCAGCCGCTCAGCCGCTGTGTCGTCGCCCTGCTCCAGCTGCGCCTGAAGCTGTCGCTCCTCCTCCAGCAGCTTTAATCGCTTGGTGTCCGCTCGAAGAACGGCCTGCACTGCGGGTGTCTCATCCGCTACCACCTCTGGAGGTGGGGAGGACAGTCAGGCCACCCTGGGGCCAGGATCCTACGCCCCTGCCCTTCAGCACCGTTTCTGGTTTGCCTGACCCTGCCCAGCTCCATGTGCCTGCTCCAAATGAAATGCCCTGTGTCCCACACTTCTCCCCCTGCTTCAGCATCACTCCCCAGGCTCCCCACAAGACTTTCCAAGCCCCCCTCATAACGGCCCCTTGCCCAGTGCCCACAGCCCTGCAGCCTCACCCTGCTCACAGAGTAGCACATCAATGTTGGGGGGGATGCTCAAGGCTCGGTTGGCGATGTGCTTGAGGAGAGTGGTCTTGCCCTTGCTGGGAATGAGAATATCAGGACCAGGCCGCACTGAGAAATCCTCTTCCTTCCAGCCTCGCCCCCTCTACCCCCCAGCCCCTCCTCTCCTCACCCGTTGGGCCCCACTAGCCCATAGCGGCGGCCGGCCACTATGTACAGGTCTGCGTTGACAAACAGCTCCTTGCCGTGGGCAGAGATGCTGAACTTCTCTAGCTGCGGCCACCAGGGAAGCGGTGCAGAGGGAAAGAATGGGCACAGTGAGGCTCTGCCCCAGCTGGTGGCTACAGCCTCTCCCTGCAGGCCGAGGCCTCTAGCACAGCCCCTCCTACGCTGCAGGACTCTCCCTGCCCACTGCCTCTAACGGCTGGGCACACCCTATGCGTCAGCCTGTCCCGCAGCTCCCCTCCAAGGGTGGGCCTCTACTTCTACAGATTTTTCTATCTTCTCACTCAACATGCAGAACCCCAGGTGTGGAAACCGCCTCCCAGCGTTCCAGCCGTGGACAAGTTGCGGGCACCCACGCATACACCCATATCCCTGGCCGCCGGGCCATGCAGCGAATGGGCACTTCCCTGCACGCAGGGAAAGGCCACCCTCACCTTGATGTCAGATGCATTCTCCAGCATGGCTTGGCGAGAGGACACCTCTGCTTGTGACACGGAGAAGTCATTTTCAGCAGCATTGGCTGCCTTTAACGAAGCCACCTGGCGCTCATACTCCATCTGAGGAGGGCAAGCACTGTCGCCAGCTCTGTCCCCGGGCACCGCCACAGAACCACCTTGCCTCACTCTGCTTGTTCTGCTTAAGGCAGCACTCCAAGCTCTCCTTCTTGCCCCCAAGTTCACAGGTCCTCTCGCTGAAGCTTAAAAATACCAAATGTTCCTACCTCTCCCACCAGGAATCCAAGGACTTACCTGTTTCTTCAGCTTTTTCTTCTCTTTTTTGCTAAGGTGGGCATACGGATCATCAGCCTTAGACTCCCCTTCTTCCTCCTCTCCTTCCTCCTCTGAACCCTGTGAGAACCAGGAGCGGTAAAAAACCAGGGCCCCTTCTAGAGCTCAGAGTTCGTGTCACCTACTCCGTCTCCGTCCGCTCTTCCCGTCTGCAGATACTGTGGTGGCCTCTTGCACCCACCCCGTCTCTTTTGTCCATTTCAGCCACCACGAATGGGAACCGGCACCAGCAGAGAACCTAGGGAACTGCCAGTTCTCCTGCACCCAGAGCTGCCAACGCCATGTGACTGGGGTCCGTCTCCTCACACACCAGGTGTTACTGGAGCGCACACAGTGACATGCAGAGAAGGGATCTGGAAGCCCTGGCCACAGGCGCTGAGGGTGCAGCAAGCCAGGACGGGAGGCACTGGGGACGCAGGGACTGCGGAGACCACAGACTCCTGCGTCCCAGGAGGATGAGGTAACTGAGAACCGAGGAGGGAAGATGTACTGAAGGCCATGCACACAGACGTCTGAATCCAATGCCAGGTCTCTTCCTCTCTGGATCAGGGGCTGCAATCTGTGGCCAGGGGCCTAGTCAGACCCGAGGCCTGTTTTTATATGGCTCTGAGTTAAGCATGGGTTAGCCTGGCCAGTGTGGCTCAGTGGCTGAGCATCGACCTATGAATCAGGTCACCAGTTCAACTCCTGGTCAGGCACATGCCTGGCTTGGGGGCTCAGTCCTGGTGGGAACTGTGCAGGTGCGGGGTGGGGGCTGATCAATCCCTCTCTTCCTATTACTCTGAAAATCAATAAAAACATGTTTAAAAAAAGAATGGTTTATACATATTCAAAAATAGGTTTACGTATTTGTTTTTTAAAAAAAGGAGGAGGGGGTAGGGAAGGCAGGGGGAAGGTCAAAGGGGGAGGAAAAAGAAAAAAAAAGGAGACATATGTACCACTCTTTGTAATATTTTACGCAAAAAAAAAAAAGAGGAGGAACCCGAGACCAGCCCCATCGCGACAGCTGCTGTCCTGGTGTGCTAGTTCTCGGGGTCACCTCGTCCCTGGTGACGAGCGCGCCGGGAGCGCCCAGATCAGAAACGTGGGCTTCCCAGCTCCTAGGTGGAATGGCCGTTGGTCACCTTTCCTCATACTCATTATGGAGTTGGCACCTGCCATAGTGTGTTATAACCCCTCTCTCTATTCTAAACCAAGAAAAAGAAATTAAAAAAAGGAGGAAGAATATACATCAGAGATTGTATGTGGCCTGAAAGCCAGAAATATTGCTACGTGCCAACTCCTTTCCAGAAGCCTGCCCACCCGCGGGGCAGTGCCAGCACCCAGACCCGGCCGCCTCCGCGGGAACGCACACCTGCTCCGCCTTCTCCTTCCCTTGCTTGGACGGCTCTTTTTCTGTTGTTAGTGTTTCTTCTCCATCCTCTTCACCCTCATTGTCCAGAGCAGAAAATTTATTCTGAGGCTAATAGGGAAGAGACAGGCTATGAAATGCTCCGAGTCCTGACACCAGCACCTTCTCCTTCCGACTTCCTCCTCACCTCGGCTTTCCCTATTGACTTCTCTTCCTTTCCGCTGGCGCCCTTGAGTCGTGGTTGTTCCTCGGATACAGCCTGGAGAGGACACGGAGACAAGACAGACAGATACACACACACGCGCTGATTTGCTACCTTGTGCCTTAACAAGCATTTCTCGGGGTCTAGGATGAGGAGTTCACTGCGCTGAGTGGGACTAGGGAGAACGTGGGGCCCAGAAGAGCCCTCGCCTCCAATCTGAGACTAGAGAGCCAGGAGAAAGTGAGGGACTGGCCTGCGAGCCAGGGGCGTGGCAGCCGCGCTGAGGGCTTCCTCGAGGGGGCACAAGCGAGAGGTCACGCAGGGGCTGGAGAAGAGTCTGGGGGAGATGGAGGACACGGCACAGACAGCAAAGGCCGCACAGTCGGTGGGAAGCAGGTGCGGTCAGGCCTGTCTGAAAGGCGCATGGACACTCCCAAATGGAAGAGCAGAGACTCGATGGCCTTTGTTTCAGATCTTGACTTTGAAAGCAACAGAACCACTGCAGACTTCCAAGTTATAAAAAGAGTATTTTAAAAAGCTGATTTTGCTAGTTTAAGCAAGACAGACTAGAAGAGCTAGCCAAGGAGCAGGAAATCAAGCCGGCGAGTTGGCCCACCACGGCCAGAAGGTGCTCCGTGGGGTGGGTGCACCTGGCAGGGCCATCACTTTCACCTTATTGATCCGATTTTTCTCTGGCTTGGCAGGCTTAGGAGGGTGTTTTTCTTCCTCCTCCTCTTCCTCACTCTGATCTTGAATCAGGGCTGCAAAAGCATTGCCTCCCTGGGGAATGAAAGGGCCAGAGAAGTCAGTGGATGATCAAGATTGCACACCTGAGGTCTGTTTACCATGAGATGGCTTACCTTGGTTTTCTTCCCTCCTCGGGATTTCAGGGCAGGCACTGAAACGATAAAGATATAAGATGAGGCAGGAAAGAGAATGATGATTCTGGCTTTTCAATCTAAAACAACTCATAGATGAAGG
This sequence comes from Murina feae, assembly GCA_004026665.1. Classification (NCBI taxonomy): domain Eukaryota; kingdom Metazoa; phylum Chordata; class Mammalia; order Chiroptera; family Vespertilionidae; genus Murina; species Murina feae. The sequence continues at coordinate 63,833 of PVJC01003484.1, forward strand.
GATGAGGCACACCTCACCCCGGCTCAGGGCTGCAGGCCCCACTCCCATCATTACCCTCTCCCTCCTCGTCACTGGTGGGCACGGAGAGCTTCTGCAGACGCTCCAGGAGTTCCTTCTCCTCGCCATCGTCATCCACATCCTTCTTCCTCCGGCCTTTTCGGGTGTCTCGTTTCTTTTTTTGCTGCTGAAAGCAGAGAGTGAGAAGAATCTGAGGCGCAGGTCCCTATCATCCCTCTGCCTCAGAGTCCCCATCACCAGCTGTACCCACAGGGTGGCCAGGCCTGGTGGGCTCCCAACATTCATACCTGCTGCTGCTGCTGCTGCTGCTCCTTTTCCTTGCGCACTTTCTCTTCTTCCCCAGCCTGTTTATCTTCTACTGCCAGCTCTTCAAAGAACTAGCAAGGGTTCAGGTACACGTCAGCATGGCTCAGATGACCCAGCCCTCCCTCCCACCCACACCTGCTTCCTCTCTCGACAAGCTTTCTCCCCAGACCTCCCAATACCTTCACAAGGAAACACTTGATCAAGTTCATCCTCAACCCCATTTCCTCACCGTCTTTTTGTTCTTCTTGTCCTTCTTCCCTTTCTTCACCACTCTGTCTAGGAGGCGAAGCAGACACTGTCAGTGCTCCCCTGCACATGTGAAGTAGCCTGCCCTGCCCTGCCAAGCCCTCAGATGGCCTTGACCCCCTTTCACTGTTTCTAGCTCACTTATCGTTCTCTATACATGTGCACTGTCCCACACGACAGACACAGGCGGCTGGTCTAGGGCAGCATCAGGAGGGAGAAAGCAGAATTCTGAGGGTGAAGGCAGAGATGGGAAGGGAGACGGGAAGGGAGACAGAGCAGTTCAAAATGACTCCTATATTTGTAGCTAGCAAAACTGGGCTACTAGTGCCACTCATTAACTTGAGGTATAACGAGAGAGAAGGTCCCCTCTTCCCACCCCTGCCACCCAAGGCAGAACAAGAGCCATGAATTCAACTGGGATATGGTGTCTGTGAGACGTGCAGCCATACCGAGATGGTTCTGTAAGGAAATGAACACCGGGGTCTATGCCCCATCTCTCTGCTCACACAACATTCTAGCCCAAATCACACTGTTACACTTAGCAGTCTTTCATCACAGCTGCCTACGGTGCTCCCAGGCGCAAAGGGGGGAAGTCAGTAAAAGTTTACTGACCGATTTCCAGTCTTCCCTTCTGTCCATCCTGGTTCCCCTAAAGGCAGTGAACTATGTCTACCTCCCCATTTCCTCCCACCATCAGACCAGAAGGCAACCACCAGCTTCATGATTTCTCTTCATGTCTAGGTCTGTCCACCATCACCATCATATTCCCTCCAAACCATCCCATCTTATCCAAAAGCACTCCTATAATCACTTAGCTTAAAAAAAAAAAAAAAAAAAAAAAAAAAAAAAAAAAAAAAAAAAAAAAAAAAAAAAAAAAAAAAAAAAAAAAAAAGCCATCAAAAACAAACAAAAAAAACTAATGGCTTTCTGCTATAACAGTAAGTACTGCTCAGACCAGAATTCCATGTAAGCAACAGCAATTATTTATCTAGGAAAGTTTTAGTGTGCATCTACTACGCCCAAAACTGGTGACTGATGAGGACAATCCCTTCCGACTAAAAGCGCCCTATCCCACCTTCTCTGACATAGCTGTTTCCCTATGTTCTGGACAGTGGCTTCTCCTGGCTCCTTGATTTAGCCCCAGACATGAAAGTCCTCCATCCAGAACACATTTCACAATCTGGCCTCTGCACTGGGTGACGAGTGTGATGGATAAAGACGCGCAGGAGGAATAACGAAAGGCTTTACATGCTGCTAGAGGCCCGGTGCACAAACTCGTGCACCAGTGGGCCCCCGCGGCCTGGCCTGTAGGATCGGGCCAAAACCGGCTCTTCTACTGAAACAGGCTCTCTGACATCCCGAGGGGTCCCGGATTGCAGGAGGGCGCAGGCCAAGCCGAGTGTCGGGGCCTGGGAGGGACACAGGAGACTGGCCACCCGGGAGGGCCGTGGGAAGGCTCCAGGGCTTGTCCGGCCCATCTTGCTCAGTCCCGATTGGCCAGACCCCAGCAGCAATCTCACCTACTGGTCGGAGCATCTTCCCTCTGATGGGTCAGTGCACATCATAGCAAGCAGTTGAGCAGCCTTAGCATATCATTATCATATTATGCTTTGATTGGTTGAACAGACACTTAGCATATTAGGCCTTTATTATATAGTACTCCAAGGAGCCTAACCCTAAAGATATTATGAAGGAGGATCCATTGAGGTACACGAGAAGGAAAGACACGATCAGCTCACCTTGACAAATCCCAGGAGCGATTTTCTCCCCAAGGACTAACAGTCCCACCTCTCCTTTAAATCCTTGTAAACATCACTGTGACTCTCCTGGCTACAGGGAGAGGAAAAGCCTTGCACAGGTCAATGGTGAGAAAGTTTACATCACCAAGGACAGGACAAGGCTAAGTGTGGCTAAAGCTGCTACTTCCATCTCTCTGCCTCTAGAGGCTCCTCCCCTTTACACACCACTCAAACGCTCCTAGCTCCACAAATAAAACTTTCCTTCATCTTCAATCCTCCTTCAATCACTATTTTCTATCCTGTCTTCTGAAAAGCACAGTCCATACCACTTCAATTGTCTCCCATTCCTTTTCAAACATATTGCAATTTGCTTTGGATATCACCTCCTAATGAGACTTTTGACAAAGCTACTACTGTATCCTTAATTGCTCAACCCAAAAAGTACCTGTCTGAGTAGGTGCCTCTTCTCCCTTCCCAGCCCTGCAGCATTCCCAAGCTCACTCATAAAACACTGTCAACCACTGATTAATGCTCTGTCCTCTCCACTGGACTGGGTGCCCCTTCAAAGCAAGGCTTCTTTTTTAAAAATTATTATTATTATTTTTTATTGTTGATAGTATGACAGATATCACCTTCCCCCCTTCTAACCCTTACATCCCTCCCGCCCCAGGTCTTCACTAACTTGTCTCTTTTGTTGTTAATTCTCATACAAGAATATTTTTCCCGCCCTGGCCGGTTTGGCTCAGCGGATAGAGCATCGGCCTGAGGACTCATGGGTCCCGGGCTCAATTCCGGTCAAGGGCATGGACCTTGGTTGTGGGGGTGCGCAGGAGGCAGCTGATCCATGTTTCTCTCTCATCAATGATTCTAACTCTCTATCCCTCTCCCTTCCTCTCTGTAAAAAAAATCAATAAAATATATATTTTTTAAAAAGAGCCAGGAAGGCGCCTCCTCTAGAGAGGGAGGTGGGATCCTGGCTCCCGGGGCCGGTCTGCGCGGGCGCGGGCGGCGGGCGGCCCGGGAGCTTGTCCGTGTGGGGTGTAGAGCACGTGGTGCGGGGCTCTCGCACCCTCCCCTCTCCCTCGGTCCCAGGCGCTCTAGGCTCGTGCGCGACACGCGTCACCTTTCCCGTCGCCTCCACCCCAAACCCGCCGGGCCGGGCAAACGGCTCCGCCCCATGCACGCATGCGCAGTAGCCCGCAGGCCCGGGGCGTCCCGCGAGCCGCTCCTAAAGCAGGTACGTCCTCCTCTCCTCTCGGTGCCCCCCGGCCCACGAGCCTCACCTGCGGCGCTCGTGCTCTCTCCGTCCCCGATCCACTCGGGTTCCGGCGGCTGCTGCTTGGGACCCTTCGGCATCGCGGTGGCAGTTATGATTACTCTGGCGGCGCCGGGTGCTATTTCCGCTTCCGGTAGCGTGGGTCTCTGAACAGGGCAGCACCTCCACGCCGACCCCGCCCCCGGGCGGCGCACGTACGCGCCTTAGCGTCATCTTTGGGGCGTGCCTGCGACTGTGGGGGCGTGGCCAGCGCGGGCCGGCGTCTGCCGGCTCCCCACCTTGCAGAGCGTTTTTGAAGGTCTGGGAAGCCCCGCTCGGGGACCCCCTGACGCCGCATCACTAATTTCTGACTAGTAGGAAGGCCTGGACGCAGCTTTTTAAAAAAGTGGTTGCTGCTTACGACCAGCCCCTTATGTCTGCGAAGGGACAGAAAGCGCAGTCCGCTTTCCAAGGCTTGTCGGTCTGTGTTGAGGTGTGCACTCCAAGCCCAACACGGTGCGGTGGAGCTTAACCCCCCCTTTTTTGGTAAAAGCTTTACTAGTATACAACAGAATGTACAGGTAGAGGATACAATAGGATGCACATACAGTAAATTGGCAGGCAAACTGCAGAGCGTACCCATTGGTAAGTTCTGGCACATATACACCCACACTCAAGGTTTGGGTTAGCAAGCGTGGGAGCAAAGTGCTTGCCAGCCATCCGCTCCCATTCTCCTGAAGCCACCAGGTCCTGCCTTCGTCCCCGCCACGGCCTGAAGTGGCCCTTGCTAAGGATCAACAGATTAGGTCAGTTCTCCTCCTTCTCTCTCCCAGCATGTCATACAAATGCTCTCTCCAGGTTTCCTTTCCATCTCAGTGGCTTCCCCCTTTCCCTCTCTTCTTGGTGTCTCCTGAAATCTATATGTTGAAATATTTTGGGGCCCATTATTTGACACTCTTCTTTATCTGGATCTATTACTTATGCCTCATGTCTTTATTTTTCTTAATTTTTAAGTATTTTTATTGATTTCAGAAAGGAGGGGAGAGGGAGAAATAGAATCATCAATGATGAGAATCATTGATGGCTGTCTCCTGCGGCCCCCTACTGGGGATTCAGCCTGCAACCCCAGCTCCTGCCGTGACAGGGAATCCAACCATGACCTCCTGTCCATGCTCAACCACTGGCTACACCAGCTGGGCTATTTCATGACTTTAAATGCCATCCTAACTGATGAAGATCCCCACATGTCTCCTGCTGCTCCAACTTCCTTAAGCTTCAGGCTCGGGAATCCCATTGCTTATTGGACCTCCTCTCTGAGATCTCTGATGAACATCTCAAATTAATATGTACAAAAACTGCCCTGGCTGGTGTGGCTCAGTGGATAGAGTGACGGCCTGCAGACTGAAGGGTCCCCGGTTTGATCCCAGTCAAGGTCACATGCCTGGGTTCTAGGCTCCATCCCTGGTAGGGGGCGTGCCTGAGGCAGCTGATCAATGATTCTCTCTCATCATTGATGCTTCTATCTCTCTCTACCTCTCCCTTCCTGTCTGAAATCAATAAAAATATATATTAAAAAAATGAAATATTGCCATTTGTGACAACATGGATGAACCTAGAGAGTATTACGTTAAGTCAAACAGAGAAAAACAAATGTTATATGATTTCACTTACATATGGAATGTAAAAAAACAAAATAAATGAACAAACAAAACAAAAACAAATTCAGATTCAGAGAACAAACTGGTGGTTGCCAGAGGGGCTGGGGGTGCTGGGTGAAAAAGGGAAAAGGATTAAGAAATACAAACTTCCAGCACTGGTAGGTGTGGCTCCATTGGCTGGGCATTGTCCTGTGCACCAAAATGTCAGGGCTTGATCCCGGTAGGAGATGTGTAGGAAGCAGCCAATTGATGTTTCTCTTTCGCATTGATGTTTGTCTTTCTCTGAAAAAAAATCAATAAAAAAAAGAAATACAAATTTCCAGTTATAAAAATAGTCGTGGGAGATTTAAAATACAGCATGGGGCCCTAACCAGTTTGGCGCAGTGGATAGAGGCTGAATGGACCCGGGTTCGATTCTGGCCAAGGGCATACTTTCCTTTTTCTTCTTCCTCTTCTCAAAGGATACCTTTCAGCATTTCATATAATACTGCTTGGGTGGTGATGAACTCTTTTAGCTTTTTCTTGTCTGTGAAGCTCTTTATCCGACCCTCAATTCTGAACGATAGCTTTGCTGGGTAAAGTAATTTTGGCTGTAGGTTCTTGCTATTCATCGCTTTGAATATTTCTTGCCACTCTCTTCTAGCCTGCAAATTTTCTGTTGAGAAATCAGCTGATAGTTGTATGGGTGCCCCCTTGTAGGTAACTAACTGCTTTTCTCTTGCAGCTTTTAAGATTCTCTCCTTGTCTTTTGCTCTTGGCATTTTAATTATGATATGTCTTGGTGTGGTCCTCCTTCAGTTCCTTTTGTTTGGGGTTGGTTCTCTGAGCTTCCTGGACTTGGAAGTCTATTTCTTTCACCAGGTGGGGGAAGTTTTCTGTCATTATTTCTTCAAATAGGTTTTCAATATCTTGCTCTTTCTCTTCTTCTGGCACCCCTATAATTCTGATGTTGGTACGCTTGAAGTTGTCCCAGAGACTCCTTACACTATCTTCATACTTTTTGATCCTTTTTCTTTTTTCTTTTT